>KN194610.1:0-26463 GCA_000164785.2 Choloepus hoffmanni
CGTACTATGGTCTCATTGTTCATCTTTAGTTCTTTGAGTAGCTGCTCTAGGTGCTGTGTCTCTTCTGGTCTTTTGATTTGGGTGCTTGGGCTTGGGTTATCCATATCGTCTGTTTTTTTCATATGCTTTATAATTTTCTGTTGTTTTTGGCCTCGTGGCATTTGCTGAACTTGATAGGGTTCTTTTAGGGTTTGTAGACCAATTGAAGTCCTTATCTCTAATTTATCAGATCTACAGCTTCGTGGAGTACACTTTCTCTAACTAACCAGCAGGTGGTGTCCACGAGCCACCTGTTCTCCACAAGCCAGTTATCCCCTGCTTAGCCTTTTTGGTGAGTGGGGGAGTGAGTCTTGTGGGACCCAATTGGTGTACCAAGCTTGTGTGTGTAGTTGGTGTTGCCTGCCCTGTATGTGGGGCGTGTTTCTGGGCAGTCGGGGAGGGGGGGTGACCCTAACAGTCAAATCTCCCTGATGATCCTAGAGTTTTAAAGCTGCTGCAATAGTCTAATCCTTCAGTTCAGTCCTGCCACAGTTTGTCTCTGCCACTGACCCACAAGTCCTTGGTATTGGCGTATGGCTCCTGAGACTTGCAAGTGGGCCCCTCTTCCAGCCTGTGCACCCCGGGTCCTCTGTTGAGGGATGACTGTGCTATGTCACAGGTGAGTGCCGTCCCCCCAGGGCAGTTCTGGGCTGCTGGGCTGTGTAGGGAGGCTCCCAGTCTGCTCAAATGATGGCTGAATGGGGCTTTGTTAATTCACACAGCTCCACCTTCCCAACTCTGGAACAAGCAGCTGAGGTTGCAGGGAAGGCTAATGTCCACGCCCAGTTTTGTGGTGTGTGCCTGTTATTTGAAGCACTTCCATCACACTGGGTCGTCTGGGGCAGTTCTTGGCTATGGGGCTGGTGATGGGCAGGAGTGTTTCCTGTCCACCAGGATGATGGCTGTGAGCGGACACCCCCCTTTTCTTGGGAAGTTGTGGTGTTTAGTGAATTTTCTCAGCCACTGGATTGTTGCCTTTTGTCTCAGAGCTCTCTTAGTTCTGCTCTTGACTTGACGTGCCCAAATTGCAGTTCTTTGAAGCTTTCTGTATTGGGCTTCTTAGAGTAATTGTTTTAGAAAAAGAAAAAAGGATTAAAAAAAAAAAAAAGGGCCCTCCTCAGAGATCTAATGGGTTATTGAAATGCTAATAGACAAAGCAACCAGGGCCATTAAGGAAAGGTCCACAGGGCAGAGAGATCAGCTTTTCTTCGGGGTTTGCATATGCGCCTCCCCTTTCTATGTTCCCAGAACTCCAAAAATCCTCTGCTTTTATTTTGGAGTTTTTCATGTTATTTTTTTTTTCTATGCCTGTCTCCTCTCTGCTGGGCTGGCAGCTCTCAGATTCTCTGGTGTCTGGTCTCAGTCTATCTATGGTTGGAGTATGGATCAGTAGAATGAGTTTCCGATAAGGGCTACCACTGCAGTTCTCCCTTCTCCTTCCCGGAGCTGGCAGCCCCTCCTCCCACGGGATTGAGCCTGGCAGGGAGGGGCGCGGGTCCCCTGGCCGCAAAAACTTACAGATTTTGCTGATCTCAGCAGTTTGACATTTTCATGAGTGTTGTATGAAGTATGCCCAAAGACAGATTGCTCTGTGGTGTCCAGTCCACGCAGTTCCTGGCTTTCTACCTACTTTCCTGGAGGAGTAACTAAAACTTACAGCTCACCATTCTGCCATCTTGCCCTGCCCGCCAACTACTTTAATTTTAATGGTAATAACAAGTTGTGAAATGTTTGCTTAAGAACAATTTCCAGAATTGTTTTGGTGAGTTGAATGTAGAGGGTATAAGGGAGTTTTTATTGAAGGAAAAAGAAAGTGGTTTTGTCCTAAATGACTCATTGCTTCAGAATGAAGAAAAGGAAAGGGTATGGAACAAAACCTGAGTGAATATAGAAAGTTGCAGAAAGTTGGTGGAAAGGGAAATTTATTTCTCTGGTCAAGGTTAAAAATGATATATACTAGTAATATCACTGCTTAATGATGAAATCTCACAATGATCAAGGTTGAAAAATGGTAAAAACTAGATATAGAATAAAGCAGACTGCCTGGTAGTTTCATCCTTTAGCTATTTTAGCCCCAGGAAGTACTTGTGCTCTAATTAATAGTCAATGTTGTATGTATGTGCTTGGTAACTCACAAAATGTAACCCATACTCTTGATCATATGCAAAATCACATACAAAGTGTGATCATTTATTTATTTATCCTCTTGTTTAAATGGTGGAACTCATTAACTTGGCCATAGTACCACTTGTTAATAGTTTTATTATCTCTCTGTACCAATATATTAATACTATGTTGCTTATTGTATTGTGAAGTACGGACATAAAGTCTGTCCTATGGTCAATGCAAACTGTTGTGCAGGGGTTCTGCAATAAAGATTTATTTCCACATATACAATAAATGAGTATGAGGAAAATACCAGCTGGCCAATATCTTTAGTTTGCACACTGTGCCCATGGCCTGAGCAAAATAGGCCTGCATATCTTTGTGAACAGCATTCTACATGACCTAGGTATCTAATGTTTAAATTATCTTTGTAAGCCAGTAAAGAGATAAAAGGGTAAATTTAACTTAAATTGTAACACTAAAATGTGAAACAGGAGGTAAGGAGAAGGTGAAAAACTCTTCATCTCACTAAAAAGTAAGATGTAAATGTACCTCAGACCTCCAACAATCAAATGTTAATCTAGTCTATCTGCTTACTGGCTCCCAAATGTGGTTATCTATCAATCACCACCCCCACCAGCTCCCCAGTCAAGACTCTTTTCTGGTGTTTACATCCTTAGGAATGTCTGTCTCAAACCCTTATAAGTGGCTTGCTGTCCTTTTCAATCATGCAGTTGACTCTCACATGAATTTGGTGCCTGCCTGGCCTGAGAGAGCCATCGTGATCTCTCCATGACTTCTCATCCTGTCAGTAAGCCCTGAATAAAAGTTCATGTGTCAGACAATACCTGGTGTCTTCTTTGGCCACTGGACTTACAAAGCCCTCATGGGCTGTGACAGTATGATTTTATAAATGATGTTCTTGTAAAACTGTTTTGCTAATAGCACAGTGAAAGTATGCCAAATGTATACCCATTCCAGAATCTGTTCAGAAATCTTGAACTCAACAGTAGTTCTAAAAGAAATGTTTGCAGTCCATAGGGCTTTTATTTTTTTCCTTCCAATTTTGTGAAGAATTCATTATGTTTACTGCATAAACAACTTTTACCATAATAATAATTTAGCTGAAGAAATAATTAATATTAGCTGTTCAATAAAGATTTATTTGCACATATGTAATAAATGAGTGTGAGGGAAACATCAGCTGACCCATATCTCTAGTTTGCACAGTGTGTTATTCTGAGAGGAATAGAAGGCTAGTCAAGAAATGTTCTTAAGAGAAAGATTAATACAGAGGACTTTGAAATGAAGAAATTAAATTTAATATAGTTTTCAAAGATCATATTGAATTTACTCAGGTAGTTCAGGCAGTATTAAAGCATTACTTATCCATGAAAGCAGAACTTTAGGGTGTGGATAGCTGAATAGATCCACACCCTGTGGATCACGTGACTCAGTAGGCTACATCACAAGAAAATGAATTATAACACATTTAGTTAAGGTCTCTACTACTCTTCTTAGCTCAGATTTGGATTTGGAATCTCCCCCCATTTTGTTAAATATAAACAGCAATAAAGTTGATAGATTTTCTGAACCTAAATGATTTTACCTGAGATAGAAGGTTATAAATCTAGGAATATCCTCTTTCCCATACTATGTGCTTCCACTCCACACAACTCTCTCCCTTCCCACCCCTCTCTCTGTTATTGTATTATAGGTTAGCAGTAATCTCCAACATACCTGGAAAAGAAGCTGCACTTGAAAACATAATGAAATCAAAGGCTTAATAACTCACCATAGTTTTCCATGAAAAATCATATATTCACCCTCCACATCCAGCTTTGAAAACACTTTTTCAGAGGTGAAATATTCCCTCAAATATATCCACTCACCTCACTTAATAAATGTGATTATGTTATTAAACTGGTAAAACTTCCCTCATACCACAAGTGTGGGAAAACTGTGAAAATAATAGTGCAAATGAGGATGGAACTAGAAGCATTGACCTGAAAACAATGCTCTTTAAAGGCTTTTGCAAGACTGGTGTCTAGTCAGACTGTATCTTCAAAAGCAGTCAACAGTCCTGTTGTTTGGTAAAATGCTTTCCTTTTGCCTTTGCTTGATTCCATGTCTCAGTGATGGTCAACAAAATTTCACTTAGCATAAGAATTTAAGGAAAATTTTACATACTCCTTGGTGTTTTGGATAATATATACTCAATATTCTCAGTGATCTGCTGAAATGGCAGCAATTAACTTGGCAGTTGTCAATTGAGAATGAAAGCAGCATGTCTGAAAACATTCTGATGCTTTATTAAAACCATGTGGATGACTTTAAACTACTACATGTAAATACACAAAGGTTAACAAGTTTTCATCATACAGCAGATGCATGGGTTCATTCCCTTGGTGATATATCTATCAGATCATTACTTTCACTTGCCAGGGAAAAAAACAGTGTATTTGATAGGTGTGGAGAGCAAGGTATGAGACATTAGAGATTGAGTTTAAGGAAATTTTGCATGTGTTAATTTATGATTGTGCACAAGTTTCAAACAACAACATAGGCTGCATTCATATGATAAATGGGCAAAATATTTCACAGTGATAAACTTGCTCTATTTAATGATGTCCCTTATAAATCTGCTCTTGCATTTTGACCAGTTTGAACAAGAATTCACCCAACTATCCAGGTACCCTTTCAAAAGGATCTCCTAGTCAGATTGGTATGTACAGACAATTGGCATGTAAATTGTAGGTCACAAGTTGGGTGATGAAAGTCTGGCTGCTGAGATGCCTGTGCTCTTTTAATCAGCTGGTGCACTTGTTTCCATTAAGACTTTTAAGATATTTGACAGGTTTGATTAATTTTACATTATTTCACTGTTTTATAACCTGGGTTTTTAGAATGCTCATTTTCCACTCTGGTAAGTATGTTGCCACTTAAATTATGGAATATCCTTAAATGTTTAAAGTGGTACTAGAGGAACAAGAAACTTTCTAAGTGTTGCAAAATGTTTTGAGTTGATATTGATGTAGTTTGGGAGAAAAAAGAGGCAGTGCATTTTAAAGAAACAAAGGAAATGCCTTTTAAAAATGTAGTTTTAGAGCAGATTAATCATGGTGGGGAAAGTGTTGCTAAGTTGTGTAATTCCCTGAAGAAATGGGAACTGTGATAAGCATTTTAATAATTTTTAAGGAGCTGGTTTCAATTTTAGTACTACTTAATTTTTAAAAGAAATCAATTTTTCCTTAAATTTTGTCATTGCTTTGTTCCAGTTATCTATGGTTCATATCCACTTTCTGTGGTACCTCAATTAAGTAATATTTTTAACGGTAATTGTAATGTGTTTTTGACAATATAAATGAAAAACAAGAATATTAAGGCAGAATAATTTCACTTTGTAAATATCAATGATGTATCCTTTAATGTGAAAATGTCCCTTTATAATTAAAAATTGAATTATTTCAATATTGTACCACTGTTCACATCTTGGATGACTCCAGGTTGTAATGTGCATCTGTAAATCTGCAGTGGAAGAAATTAACAATTGAAATATTTCTTTAAAAAATCTGAATAATTGGGCACTGCCTGTGTTGCACCCCTACTGTATTTTTTTGAAAGAATTAAGTTTGTTCTTACGGTAAAAGATATTTGTGATGACATTTTAACATCTATCAGACAGGCATTTTTTCTGTATTATTTGTATCCCCAAATATTTAATACAAGTAGATATTGCATGGCTTGAGGATTGAGAAATTAATAGAATGATGATTGAATTTTAATTTCTATGGCCATGAAAAGTTGTTTTGACATTAACAATGCTGAATTCTTATTTATAAGTATACCTAAAGTCCATATTTCCCTTCTGTAAGGAACAGATCAGTTTCCTCTTTAAAACAAAAAGAACTTATGAAATTTTATAAATTCCAAGTCTCATGCAGATTTCTATGTATCCTGTGAGAGAAATTATTTTGAGATGGAACATTAAAAAGGCATTTTAAAAAGCAATTCATGCAGTGTACCACCAAAGAGTACATATACAGGGAGTCCAATATTCCTGCAAAATAAATTAACAAACTAAAAGCAAAATTTGATCTTGGAAACAAAAAACAAAGAATATGAGACATTGGACACACCAGAAAAAGACTTAAAAAATGATTTTCAGTATACTTAGGGATGAATTAAAATATGGAGAAAGAATTAAAGGAAATAAAAAAAGTAATGCTATAGATTTAAGGAACAAAATTTAGAGCACAGAGATAAATCATACATATATGTTCAATTATTTGACAAGGATGCAAAGACCATTCAGTGGGGAAAAGAATAGTCTTTCAACACATGGTGATGGAATGGGGGCAGCTTTCCATACCCAATGCACCCATATCAGCAGTTGGCCATTCAGAATTTGGATTTGTGCATCCCCACAGTTGTGTGAGTCACTTTTATAAAATATCATATTTAATGATATCTCCTGTTGGTTCTGTTTCCCTAGATAGCCTTAATACAGTAACCAATCTGTGCATCCTCAGTGTTTGGAATGCCTGTGAACTCCTCATTATTTTCGGCCTTCCTGCCTTTGAATGCTAGAAAACACTAAAAGTTTTTCCAATTCTGAGAGACACAACTATGTCTCATAGCCCTTCTGATCTCCTTAATTTTTGATTAAAATAAATTATTTCTCTTTTAGAATTTCTGATGTCACATAATTAGGTCTTCATGAGCATCAGGCATAGAAACCTTGCATTGAACAGTATCAGAATGATGGAAAAGAATATTCCACCTATGTAGCAATCAAACAAGAGGTGGGGTAGCTATACAACTATATGACAAAGCAGGCTTTATTTCAAAAGCCCTTGTTAGAAAAAGAAGGGAATTACATATGACTAATTGGAGTAAAAGACCAAGTAGAAATAGAATCTATACATATTTCTGTACCTGACCAGATTGCTCCAAAACACATGATGTAAAAACTGGAAAAACTGAATGTGGAAATCAACATCTATAAAATATAGTTTGAGACTTCAATAACAAATCTCAATAGAATACCTAGATGCAAGGTCAATAATGACAGTGTAAACTAAAATAATATATTCAAAATATTGCACTGCAAAACAGCAGAAAATATATTAAAGTGCACATGGGTCATTCTGCAGGATAGACCTCATGTGATATCGCAAAGTGAGTCTCAAAAAGTTTTAAAAGTTCAAGACTGAAATATTAAAGATTACTTCATTAGACCACAATGAAATGTCTCTGGAAATTAATAACAGGCACTGAATGAGAAAATGCACAAATATATGGGGGTTAAACAACACACTCAGTCAGTGAATTAAAGAAGAAATTGAAATAGAAATGTCTAAATATCTGAAGAAGAATGAGAAAAGGACACATCAAAACATGGGGTGCAATGAAGACAGTGCTGAGATGGAAACCTGTAGCCCTAAACACCTACATTTAAAAAGAAGAAAGTACTCACATCAAGGATCTAACTGCAGAAATGGAGGAACCAGAAAAACAGCAATAAATTAATTTCAAAATTCAGGCAGAAAGAATAAGAAATATTAGAACAGAAATAAAGGAAATTGAGACCAAAGAGACAATAGAGAGAATAAGGAAAAACCAAAAGATAGTTCTTTGAGAAGATCAACAAAATTGACAAGCCCTAAGCTATATTGACAAAGAAAAAATAGAAAAGATACAAACATATAAAATCAGGAAGGAGAAGGGGACTTAATTATGATTCCACAGAAATGAAAAAGTATATAATAAGGTATTAAGAACATGATAATTTCAACAATTTAGAAAACTTACACGAAACAGAAAAATTTCTAGAAACAAATGGCAAACTGCATTGACTACAGAAAAAATAAAAGTCCTCAACAGACCATTTACAAGTAAAGAGATTGAATCAGTCATCAAAAATATTCAAACAAAGAAAAGCCCAGGACTAGATGCTTACCCAGGTGAATTCTACCAATCACTCCTTGACAGATCAATACCAGTCCTGTTCAAATTCTTCCAGACAGTTGAGGATGAGGGACTATTAACTCACTCATTCTATGAGGCCATCACCCTAATATCAAAACCTGGTAAATATACTAAGTGAAAAGAAAATTGCAGATCATTTTCTCTTGTGAATACAGGTGCCAAAATCATCAAAAAATACTACAAATTTGAACAAAACTGCTCACCAAATGAATTATACACCAGGATCAAATAGGTTTTATCACTGGTATGCAAGACAGGTTTAACGTAAGAATATCCATTAGTGTTTTACATCACACCAAAAAACAAAGTTTAAATTATAAGATCATTACCATTGAGGCAGAGAAGGAAATAGACAAAATACAGCATCATTTCCTGGAAGAAAACACATGATAAATAGGGTTAGAAGGAAACTTCCTCAGCATGATACTGGGCATATAAGAAATAACTCACAGATAATATACTTGATGGTTAAATACTGAACATTTCCCCTCTATGATCTGGAACAGCATAATGATAGCCAGTGTCTCCATTGTTATTCAATATTGTACTAAAAGTTCTAGCCAAAGCAATTAGGTAAAGAAAAGAAATACTTGGCACACAAATTGGAAATGACTCTGTAATATTTCACTATTGGCAGATGACATGAACAAGTGTATAGAAAGTCCTGGAATAACTATAAGAAAGTTTCTTGAAATAATGGAGAAATTCAGCAAACTGGTGTGGTACAAGAAAAACATTCAATAAATCAGTAGTGTTTACAAACTGTGGTTCTAACCACATTAATGAGGATATCAAGAAAAAACCATTTTCAATGACAAGTAAAAGAATCAAATATCTAGGAAGAATATAATAAAAGATGTAAAGTACTTGTTCTCATAAATTTATGACACATTGCTATAAGGAAACAAAGATCTTAAATAAATGTAAGGATATTCTGTTTTCATGGGTTCAAAGACTAAATATTATTAAGATGCTAAATCCACCAAAAATGATTACAGATTCTATGGAATCCCAAGCAAAATTCCAACAGCCTATGTTGGAGAAATGTAAAAGCCAATTATCAAATTCATTTGGAAGGATAAGAGGCCCAGAATACACAAAAACATCTTGATAAATAAAAAGATGGTTTACCCACACTTCCTCACTTTTAAGCATATTACAAATCTACACTGGTTAAAACAGCATGGTACTTACAGAATGATAGAAATACCAAACAATGGAATTGAATGGAGTTTTTGGAAATAACCATCACACTTAGGAAGAATTGATTTTTGGCAAGGTTGTGAAGTACACTCCATTGGGAAAGAATATTTTCTTCAAAAATGATTCCAGAAACTTGGTATACATTTTCAAAGAATGAAAGAGGACCCTTATATCACAGCATAATGAAAATCATCACAAGTTGGATCAAAAACATATATTTAAGAGCCAGGAAAAAACCCAGAAGAAAATGTTGGGAATCATATCAAGTATCTTGTGTTTGACAATGTTTTCTTGGACCTTACACTTAAGGCCCAGGCAATGAAAAGAAAAATGCATAAATAAGATCTCCTCAAAATTAAACATTTTTGTGCATCAAAGGACTTTGTCACAAAGGTGTAAACACAACCTATCCCATGGGAGGAAGTATTTGTAAACCACAAACTGACATGTGTTTATTATCCAAAAAATATAAGGTAAATCTAAAGATGAACAATAACATGAAAAACAACCCATTTTAAAGTGGCTCAAAGGCTTGAATAGACATTTTTCAAACAGGATATACAAATGGCTAAAAAAGCACATGAAAAGATGCTGAACATTACTAGCAATGAGTAAATGTAAATCAAAACCAAAATGAGTTATCATTTCACACCCAGCAGATATTTCGTAAAACAGTATATTACAAGTGTTGGAAAAGATTTGGAGAAATAGGAACACTCATCAGTTGCTGGTGGCAATATAAACTGTTGTAGCCACAGTGGAAAACAACTTCAGATTTCCTCAGAATGCTAAGTATAGAAGTACCATATGACCCAGTAATCCAGCTACTAGGTATATACTCAGAGAAATTGAAGAAAGCAGTTACAAACAGATATTTGCACACTGATGTTCATAGTGGCATCATTCCCAATTCACAAAAGATGGAAGCAACCCAAGTTTCCATCAACTGATGAATGGATAAAAAGGACATTGTATATACATAGGATAGAATATTATTCTTTAAAAATGAATAAAGTCCAGATGCATGTGATAACATGGATGAAACAGTATGATATGCTGAGTGAAATAAGCTAGGCACAAACTCAAATACTGTATGATATCACTTCTATGAACAAATTATAACAAGCAAATTCATAGGGTTAGAATCTAGCATATAGTTTACCAGAGTTAGTTGCAGTAGAAAATGGGGATCCAATGCTTATTTGTATAGTGTTTCTATTCAGTTGATTGCTAAGGTTTGGATATGAAGAAGGGAGAAAAGATGGTGGCATACAGAGAAGTGGAAGACTATTAGTCCCCTTGGGAACAATTCATAAATGACCAAAAAACTAGTAAATTACCAGGAATAAAAAAATGGAAAAACATGAGCAAAGTCTCAGGGAATAGAATGACAACATGAAGTGCATGAATGTACATGTCATGGGCGTCTCAGAAGAAGAAGAGAAGGAAAAAGGGCAAGGAGCAATAATGGGGGAAATAATCAGTGAAAATTTCACATCTTTTATGATAAACATAAAATTACAGATCCAAGAATCACAGCATACCCCAAGCAGAATAGATCTGAATAGACCTATGCCAAGACACCTAATAATCAGATTACCAAATGTCAAAGACAAAGAGAGAATCCTGAAATTAGCAAGAGAAAAGTGATCCATCGCATACGAGAGAAGCTTGATAAGACTATATGTGGATTTCTCAGTAAAAACCATGGAAATAAGAGGGAAGTGGTGTGATATATTTAAGATACTAAAAGAGGAAAGTTGCCAACCAAGAATCCTATATTTGTCCAAACTGTTCTTCAAATATGAGGGAGAGTTTAAAATATTCTCTGACAAACAATGAGAGTTTGTGAACAAGATACTGGCTCTACAGGAAATACTAAAGGGACCACTACAGACAGATAGGAAAAGACAGGAATGGGAGGTTTGGAACACAATTTTGGGTGATGGTAGCACAGCAATGTAGGTACACTGAATGAAGATGACTGTGAGTATTGTTGAAAGTGGAAGATTAGGAGCATGTGGGGCACCAGAAGGAAAGAGAAAAGATGAAGACTTGGACTGTATAACTCAGGGAAACCTAGAGTGGTCAACAATTGTGATAAAAGGTACAAACATGTTTTTACATGGTGGAGAACAAATGAATGTCAACATTGCATGGTGTTAAAAATTAGGTGGTATTCAGGAAAAATACATTCAATGCAAACTAGAGACTATAGTTAACAAAAATTTTATATTAGTCTTCCTCAATGTAACAAAGACAACATACCAAAGCTAAATGCCTATAAGTGGGGGGTATAAGGGGGGGGCATGGGACTCTTGGCATTGGTGATGTTGTCTGACTCTTTTACTCTACTTTAGTTTAATCCTATCTTTCCTTTTGTTTCTTTTTAATTGTCATTTTTTTATTTCTTTTTCTTTTTTCTCTATCTTCTTTGACACTTTCTCCTTCTTTGTGGAAGAAATTGAGATGTTCCTATATAGATAGTGGTGACAGTGGTGAATACATTAATAGGTGACTATACACTGATTATTTAATTAGGACAGAAAGCATGGTGGGTGAACAAAACTGTCTGAAAAAAATGGGTTGATGAACAAACCTTGAGAGCACTATATGGAGTGAAATAAGTCAACCACAAAAGGACAAATATTGTATGGTCTCACTAATAAGAACTAATTATAATTTTTAAACTCATAGACATGAAATATAGGTTACCAGGGTATAGAATGAGGTTAAAGAATGGGGAGCAGTCACTTATTTTGACCAAAATATTTAATTATGTTGAACTTAAGTGTTTGGAAATGGACAGAGGTGAAGGTAGCACATTATTGTGAGAATAACAAACAGTGCTGAATGGTGTGTGCATATGATGGAAATGGGAAGCTAAGAGTCTTCAGTGTCACCAGAAGGAAAGTTGGAGGTTAAAATATGGGAATGTATAAAACAGAAAATTCATGGTTGACAATTTCCATGACTAACAGTACAAATATTAGAAATCTCTTTCATGAACTAGAACAAATGTATGACACTATAATGAGAAGTTAATAATAGAGCCAGAGTCCATTACCTTACTCACCAAGTACATCCTGAGCCTCAAGAGGAAAATTCAGAAATTGGTAGAAAATTTGGAAAAAGAAATGAAGTACCAGTCTTCCTATGGTGACATGATTCTTGGTCCCGAGGTCCTGAAATGGATGAATGATTTGGCTAAAGGTTGTAAACAGCACAAAGAACAAAAGCTGAAGCTGAAAGAAGAACAAGGGAGTGCTCCCAAATGTCCCTCTAGAAACCTGCTCTGTGGACAACACATAGTCCCAGAGAGAATGGGAAGTCAAGAGCTTCAGGCCCTGAACTGACCTCCTCTGGAGAGGAGAACACCCATGCCATGTTTACACACTTGAAGTAGAAGAGAGAACAGCGCCCTCACCAGGAGGATGCTATGGTAACTAAGCAAGAAAGTACCTCATAAATCCTCCTTATGACTTATACAGAATTAAAAAGAAATTCTTGTGAACACCTTCCCTTATCTCAAAAATTGAAAAAGAGGACTCCAATGAAGACTATCCTTAGGGAAGCCAGCAGTCCTCTTTGACTGATCCAGCATTTCACCTTCTTGTTGGCAACCACCATACTTATTCCCATGGGACTGATCCTGTTAGGGCCCTGCTTCCAGATGAAAAGAAAGAAGTCAAACAGCCAGCCCTCCTCATGTCTAATTTAATAAAGACACCATGCCTGTACTTCTTGACCATCTCTGAGAAACTAGAACTGACAAGGAGAGACTTCAGAAAGACTTAGATTTCAAAGTATGATTTTTTAAACAAGCAGGAAGAAGTCCACAAAAGGAAGACAAGATCCCAATGGCAGATGAATACTTTGAACATAAGCACATAAAAACAAAACCGGGCTGTTTCCTTTGGAAAGAACTGCAGAGATCCCTGTTTTTCTGATCTGCCTCTCTCTGTAGAAAGCATCTCTGAGCATTTACTCCAGAACTGTGGAAAAATCACATTGGCCATTTCTCTTCAGGTGACATAACTCCTTTACATGCAAGCAGAGGATGAGATGACAGTTTTGTCTTCTTGGCTTCTGCTTGCCAGCTTGGAATCTCTGCCTATGAGCAAGCTGGGGCATTGGTGACCAGAGCCTCAGTGCTTTGGGTCTGTTGGGCCTGGGATAGGGTCTCTGTCCACAAGTGCAAGCTGGGTGGAGGAAGGAACCCCCAACTTTTTGGGCAATTTCACCTTGATTTCTTCCCCTATTACACTAAGATCTGATGTGGGTGAGAAGTACTAGGGACCCACTCTTCTCATGTAGATATTGTAGACTGTGGCAGAGCTGGGGGAGAAAGAGCAGCACCTTCTTGGATATCCCTCTGCATATGCAATGGGTGGGAGTGGATTGTGGTTCAAGTGTCACAGACTCTGGCTGTTTTCAGATTTAGAAAATGGTTTGGGATAACTGTTTTCTCATTTTCTCTATACTCTTAGAATAATTTCCAGAGACAATAAATGTTTTATTATTTTTAACAATCATTTATTTCACTGCAGAGAATATTTGCAAAGCTTCTCAGGCCACTATTTCAGATGAGAGGATAATATATTTGAAAGTGTTTTACCTGGCACATAAGTGTTCCTTTCCTTATTATTAGAACATGAGAGCTTTGAGAAAATTCTTCATATGAATAACATGCATTTTTTTAGAATTGACTAACAAATATAAGAGTAAACCTTTCCAAAGTACCCTTCTACTTGCTGTCTCTTTTAATCCTCACTCATATGAGAAAAAGTGAGGATTATTTTTCTATATTTTGGCAAATGAGGAAACAGACTTAGGGATATAAAGTGATATAGTGAGTAGATTTCATCTCAGCCTTTGAGGTCTCACACCTCACCATATCCCTACATGCCTACAGTGTAAAGCAGCAGTGTTGACTCTGTGGCAGGCTACTGGAGCTGGGACATGCTTCCTTGGACCATGGTCTCTGAGCCTAGATCTTATCCCAATCTTAATTGTCAATATGACCATGGAGATCCAATTGTTGGTATTACAGACCTCGTTCCTGGGTTCAGATGAGGCAATGGGGAAAAGAGAAATTTCCTTTCTGTTGAATAATGGGTTTCAAAGGTCACTAAAGGGAGGAGGCACATGCCATTTTAAAATGAGGTTTAATTCTGAGATTAGTGCCATTTTTTGCTTTTATTTCCTTGAGGAAAACTTGTACAGTAAACATGGGCAAGAGCTGCAGTTGGGGAAATGCAAACTGAAAGTGGATTCATTCTCACCGTGTCACTGTATCTGTCTGCTCATAAATCCTCTTTCCATATTCCCCAGAGCTTCAATTGAAGAAGTTCTGTAAATGAACTTACTTTCTTGATGAAACTCATGGGGCTGAAATATGCATAGTTAATGTTGGTTTCTGCAATGCAGGTGCCCTAAAAGGGGACAAATTCAGGATTGTCTCCCTCTCCATTTTGGCATATATATACACCAGTTTAAATGATAATGATAATCCAGGAAACATACAGATATGAAACAGCCAGAATAAACAATAGGACATTAAAAAACTTTTGAGGTTCCCTGCCTAATTGTACTTGACTCCCCACACAAAGAAGTAGCCATCATTCTGAAAATTATTTCTTTGTCTTTCTTTACTGTTTAGATTTACATTTATTTTTTAATTTTAGAGATATTTATTATCCAAATTTTATAATGATACTCTACACTAATATTATAACCAGAAAGTAGTGACCCTTTGATATATAGGAACAAACCTTGAGTTTCAGATGCTTTCACTTTTAAAACTTCTTATATGAAACCCTTACTACAGTTGACTTTGTAGATGACATGCTGAACACTCCTAGATATATAACTAAATATAATAAATTAACTTATAAGATTCATATTATACAATCTACAATTATAAAATACACTAAAAATTGTAACCTTTCAAATTTAAAGTTGAGTCATTTTATAATTCCTTAATAGAATAAAACAAAAAGGAAGAAAATAAGGTATACATTAATAGAATAAAACTAAAAGAAACAAAATAAGACATTATTGCTATTTTTATGATTTTCAAAGTAGAAACAAAGGAAGGAGGAGAAAACTGCAATTGAAACATTTGTTTCCAGGTTATATACACAGTACTGGTAGCCTGGAAACTGTTGTTGATACATTCTTGGTAAGAGTGGAGATTAGTGTTGGGTCAGGGAAGTCCCTTAGTAAATGGACTCTTGGGGAGCTTCCTCTTCAGTTTCCAAAATGATGGGAAGAATGGGATGTTCTATTCTCAGAAACTTCCTCCTTGAACTCCTTCATAACTTCTGACTTTTGACAGGAGGGTAATGTGGAGGACCAGAGCCTGGGTCAGCTGCTCCCTTATCAGGTGAGAGGGTTGAATGAGAAGAAGCTGTTGAGCTGCTTCTGCCTGTGCAAGAGGCCCCAAGAGCAGCTCTGACTTGATCTCCTGTGGCACCTGCTGCATCAGGAGAGGTCAGCCAGTATGGAGGGACTCCCAGGTGTGGCAACTTGTTGATAAAGGCCATGCCCTGTTAGCCTGATGCTCCTCCTTTCTTGGAGATCCATTAGCCCAGATGGTTCCTGGATGTGCTTTCAGGACTCCATGAAAAGCTCCATTTGGAACATCAGGGATTGGAAGATAATTTTCAGAGGCTTTATATTCTTCCTCAATTAATTTTTGTGTTATGTATGTATTTTCTTTTCTCAATTGATACAAGTTTCTCTCAGCTGTCAGACCTCTTACCCCCATATCATGAGATTTCCACTCCTTGGATACAAGAATGCTTTGGTAATACCTGGTGTTTCTATTGAACTTTTCTGAAACAATTTCTGCTTGAAATTTATAAGTTTTCACCTCTTCACATCTCTTGCTATTATTTTTAATTCCTTTGAAAAAATCATCATCTACTTTTTTGGGGTAAATTCTCTTTAAATTGAACATTGAATAAAAATTTGATTTTTTTTTTTTTTTTTTTGATGTTTGGGATGTATTTAATGTTTCTGCTGGAGCTTTTGCCTCTCCCATTCCAATTGGGTGAATTCTGACCAGAGCATTGTCTTTTCAGTTTGGGATCTTTCTATGTGATTATTAAGTACACTGATTATTTTAGTTTCTTCTTTTAATGTCATGTGCATTTGTTTTATTTTTTCTTTGAGAGTTTGTAAGTAAGTATTTAACTCCACCTCACCAATCAACACTCCTTTGGGTTCTTCATCTCTGAGATCTCCATTTTCTGGTGTCTACAGTGTATCCAATTCCATTTTCCTAAAGTTCATATTACCTTCCAGAAGTACAGCAACCAAATCAGCTCATCTTTAGCAAGTACTCACCTGGAGGCTTGGTTGGAACTACTTTTTTTGTTAAAAACTGGTTTTGTGGGCAGCTTAGAGTTTTCTGAGATATTTTTCTCCTCACTTTATTTGTCCAGTCTTTCTTCCAATTTTAGGACTCTCGTGAACACTGTTTTATGTTTTTCTCAAGCCTGGAATTTTTCTTGCAAGCCTGTGTTACTGTTCTGTTGTGTAAAGATTTGCATTCACCTGAGAGATATTGAAGGGTGATTTGGCTGTTGGTACATGATATTGGATATGTTTTGCTGAGTTTTCTAGGGAAAGAGTGTTGTTCACAGTGTCTGCCATCAGCTTCACTTCTTGTAAACATTTAGATGTCTGTCCATTCCATAATTTTCTAGATGCACCATTAATTCCCAACAAAGAGATGCAATTTTTCAGTTCTTTATTTATGGTCTTCATGTTTATAATATGAGATATTTCATTTTTGAGTTTTGCTTCTGTTATACTTGATATAATCTCTCCAAATGCATTTTCAATATGCTGGAATGGAGCAATTTGATGTATTTCCTCTAGAAGAGCAGAAATGCCAGCAGTCAGATTTTTGTCTTCCCCTTCAGCATAATGGATTATTATAAATTTAATAATAATCCAAACCTACATATTAATGTTATAATCATAAACAATAAATATTAATAAAAATTAGTATTATTATAAAACTCTTACTATGAGTATCCAAGCTGACTTCAACAGCATTCTTTGGGAACCTGGTCTTGGTGAAGAGTCTTCCCACAGTGCTGCTGAGACCTGGCATAAGGCCAGTAGGATCAGAATTTTGCAGAGCATCATGGCTATATGCAGACTCTCTGAGGCTCTCAAGAACTCTGTTGAGTCACCTCAAGTGTCACAAAACTCTAGCCCAACACAGGATAGAACACCATGGTGATCATTCTCCCCAGAGCCCCCCACTGCTTGGCAGCTAAGGCAGACCTCAGTGGAGGTGGGGGAAGAGACAAGAAAAACTGCCTCCATCTTTGCCCTCACCTTGACCTAAAAAGTCAGTGATTATTTCACAGGACCCAGGGGATATTAACTAGGGTCTGTAGGCCAGAATGTATAACCTATGGCTCTTGCCAGTCATGATCCTTTCTGGTTTTCCCAAGAACTAAGGAGATATATGACCTGCCATATGTGTAACCATCTGAGTCACTGGCTGGGAGTTTTCATGGGGGAGTATTGCAGAGCCATAACGCTGGCCACTTAGCCTATTTCTCTTAAATAAACTTTTCATTCTGTGACCAACCCAGCATGATCAGAAAAGACTGTGACTCTCAGTGCCCTCCTTGCTTTGTGTCCAACTGGCCTTGGATGTCTGATATGTATAAGAGGGGTAATGAGGGTCCTTGCGTAGGGTTTCAGCTCACTTCACTAATTTCACCTGTGAGAACTAAGGGAGAAACATAGGAATTTTCATGTTTTCCAATCTCAAGCATGTGCAGTCTAACATTGTGATCTTTGGATTCACTTGCATTTTTTTCTCTTCTGACTATTCACACAAGAGCTCTGTTATCCACAAGGGTTGGTGGCTGGCACCTTACTCTTCAGCAACTGTATCATTTTTTAACTCTTATTTTGAAATATTTTCAAACCTATTGAACAGTTGTGAAAAGAATAGAAACCCCATAGTGTGAGCTCCAACATACTACTGCACCCCAGATATACAGATACTCAGATCTACCAATTTTAATATTTTGCCATGCTGGTCATATCATTATGCCACTTGTCTGTCTGTCTGTCTATCTATCTATCTATCTATCCATCTATCTATCTATCTGCTGAACACTTGAGAGAGCCAATTGTATACATAATCCTTGAATAAAATAGTATCAAGTACATTATATACTTTGAGTGTACTTATGAAGTTCAAAAATTGTTACATCAATATAAACCACACACTCTAATTCTAATTATTCTTATGTCCCAATAATGTCCCTTTGAGTCTTTACTCCTCCATTCTTAGATCTTATGGAGTATCATATATTGCATTTAATTGTCACATCTTTAGTTTTCTTTCCTTTTGTTAAAATATGGAAACATATATGACATAAAACTTCTCATACCATACCTTCCAAAGCATAATATTAAGTGGGATTAATCACAATCACTATGCTATAGTTCCTTTGCCACAATCCATTACTATAAATTTATTTTATTTTTAAATGGAAATTTTACTTCTTCATATGGTTTGTCAGTTGTCTAGTGTATTTTCTTTTATACCTGCAAACTCCCATTAGCTTTCCTTATAGGGGCAGTCTAGAGGTGAATGAAGTCCCTCAGCTTTTGTTTATTTGTGAATGTCTTAATTTTTCCCTCATTTTTGAAAGATAGTTTTTCCAGATGGAAAGTTCTTATTTGGCAAAGTTGTTGTATTTTATTATTAAGATTTATTCATATAACATACAATCATCCAAAGTACACAATACATTGATCACATTATCATCATATAGTTGTTCACACAACACCATGATCAGTCTTTTTTTAACATTTTCTGTTGCCAGGGGCAATGCAGAAATTTAAGATTAGAGACAAAAGTATCTCTTGGAGACTGGGAGCAGGGGACACACCACCTGTTGGGTGAGTGTGTGAATCCCATTCCCAAGACCCCTATTTATTATGCTTTTAGGGTAGAGTAATGCTTTACTGTGCATGTAGATATATTCCCATGGTTGTTTACATCAGTCTGCAAATGGCTCTTATCTTAATCTCAAGGACAATAACAGAAAACAGTCCTTCAGCCACTTTCTTACATCTGTACATAATTTAATGAGGTGTGTCTTGATAATGTTCTATCTCAGCAGGAGCCTAGTGTTCCAGATCCCCACCTCAAGTATGTGGGAAGGAGAGGAGAAACTTCAGGCCCTGTTTCCCACATGTCCCCCTTTTGGTTTTCTTATTGCAGACATGATGGCTGGGATTGCAGATTTCTCAGTTAAATCAGAGACTGCTTGTCTCATGCACTGGAAGACTAGACATAAACATAAAAGACAAATTAATATTATAAAGAACTTCCTAACATTTCATTATTTAAGCTTTTAACCCATGGTAAAGGATTTAGCTGTTGTATTCCATCAGCAATGCTCTGAAAGATTTTAGATGAGGACAAAACTTGGAGATTTGCTTGTTGAATTGTGTGAACATCAACTTGTAGCTGGAAATATCAATGGATAAATTATCATGATGTCCCATTAAATGTTTTTTTTAAATTTTATCCCAGCTTACTGCTGAAGAATTTTCTTCATGTGGAGTTATGCAAAAGGTGGTTATATTCCAATTACAAGTTAATTGTATTCTATGCCTTAGATTTTCTATTTCTTCTCCAAGTAAGAGAACAGCATTTTCTAATAACCAAATGTTGGTTAACTGCTTTATTAATTTTTGGCTGTTCTCCTCAAGCTTTACTAGCATTCTCATGCCATGTTTATACAAAGTGTGCCATCTGTACTGATTGATGAAACGTGGTGCCAGCTACAGCAGCAACAGTGGTTATTGCAATTAAACCTATAATAAATGCAATTAATATACCTAGAAATCTTTTTACTCTATGTAACACTATATTTAATAATGTTAATTGTATATGCATATCAGGAGATGATTCTCAGGGCCTTTTCTGAGTCACTGGGATTCAGAAGCCCTTTCATCTTTGTAAGATAATTAAGGTAAGATTGCTGTTACTTAAGGTTCTATTTGCACAAGAACATAAAGCACAAGTGGCATTAGCATTACAAGAAACCTCCTTAGAACTTATGTTAAGAGAGAGATTACCTATTCAAAATACATATGGGTTTCTAACACAAACTTGCACACTAAAGTGTTTGAATTCAGTAAAGTTTAAAGTGTAATTATTTTCATGGGAATATGTTCCATTCCATATTTTAATATACTGTAGAGCCATTGGAATTTTCCAAATAGATGTTTGAGGGACAAAATTATTTTAAAAAGGCCATGGTGGGACCATTCCCATACCATGCCATATTACAGGTTTTCTGGATTCTGTTTGCATGCTATCAGTTTCATTTAGAAGGGATGCCAAATTATGCATAAGAAGTTTCCATCTTCACTGTTCATGTGCTGAGCAGGACTCATTTTGGCCACTGCTGTTCTGCACAGTGAATCCCTTAGGGGACAAGTTAGCTACAATTCCATAGGAACCATTAAGCAGCATCACACCATTAGTCCCTTGACAAGTTTCCCAATGTATTCTCATTAAGTCTGGAGACCAATACTTTGGTGCTTGGCAGACAGGATGCTGTGGAGTTCCATAATTTATACTATTATGTTGGTATGCAAAACTCTGACCTGTTAACAAATATAACATAGAATGAGAGACATTTCCATGCTTTGGAATTATTGCAAGCCATGCTTGTTGCTCAAAAGACAAACATTCTTTCCTGTGTCCCAAACATAGCAGTAAATGTAAGAAGGCCAAAGTAGAATTATACTGAGTGTCTTCCTTTTGGATGTTTTGGTAGCCTGTCATTCTCTGGGCCAAGAAGCCATGCTGCACCATTGAGATAAATAAGGGGCTGGACATTCCATTCCACAGGCTGTAATAGAGGAGGATTGGGGATATATGCCCAATAAGTATAATTATGAGCATGGGCATTTACTAATGGAAGCATACTTACAGTAATAGTTACAATAGCAAATAAAGCTATCACCAGATTAGAGTGGGTGAACAGTTGGTGCTTCTGCCATACCAGCCATTTAGCCTTTTGGCACAAATTTTTAATTTGTCCCCACATAGGAGGAAAAGCCTCAGTGGTGGCTGGCATTGGTCTGATGGGAGTCGTTTTCAGTGAGAGGCCCTCCATCTACATCACCAGAAGTTCTATGTCCCACATGAACTTTCTCGTTTTCCCACTCATGGTACAGTTCAAAGTGTCATGCAGGCACCCAAATAGGAGCTTGATCTTCACCTGGAGAGACACAAGCAAAACCTCACCCCCATGTTAACAATTTTCCTATTGTCCACTACCCTGTCACAGGGTTCTTCCACCACACAGGAGGACTTTTAGTAAAAATATATTTGGATGTAGTAGGAGGGCTGAAGAAATGTCTTTTCACAGGAGCGTCATCAAGTTTCTCATAAAAATTTAAATAATTCAAGGTAAACAAAATACAGGAGAGGTGGACCACAGGAGTGATTTTATCCATACTCTCATCTCCCCCTTTTTGTTTTTGTAAATATTTTTTTAATGTTTTGCTGCAAAACATAAAGTTGATGAGGTTTGGAATAGCATTTAAGTGCATTCTATTTAGATCATTGGAAATGACATTTTACAAAATGAATTTTATTTTTAAATTAAGATTTTAATAATTTTACTGTAATGACATAGTAAATCACTGATAATTTATACAATATTTATTAAACTGTAGTTGATTACACTGGTAGGTTGAAGAAATTCAGTGTTTCAATAGTCACCGTAACCCAATTTTCTATTTTCCAAAGCGTTGTTTTATTAGAATAACAGACAGAATGTGCAATAGTTGAGGAAATTTATTTCTATTGCTCACTATGTGGTTATACAAAGATTAAAGAAGCAGATTTTTATATTTCACCAATTTTATACTTTGTTCACTGCATTACAAAGTTTTTAATGTATTCATGATTATAAATTATATATTAAGGTCCTTAAATGAACACTCTCAAATATAACTGGGCACTTTGAAATCAATTACAGTTTAAATTTACAAGATTAAATTTATAATTTCACCAAGTATGAGAAATATGAACACAATACATCAATAAGAATTTTTAGAGGTGAAGATATTGCAAGTGAATTAAATTTAATTTAGATAAATGGACTTAGTCTGGTAAAATTACTTACAAAAAGGAAAGTAAGTTAAGTGTTTTTAAAAGCAAAGAAGCTATTAATAATAGCATGAATTATATTCCTTTATTTTTTCTAAGTACTGCTATCATTGGAGCATGATAGACATTATATATATATATATATATATATACACATACATATATATAAATTATAGCAGTAATAAATTTTAAGTGCTTGATTTAACTCTTTTTAATTTAAAAGATAACTAAGTAAAGTGGTTATATTTTTCCAGGCTTTATTTCCACAGCATACTTATGGGAATATATTTATACAATTTTTAAAAATAGTTTCCACTTTACTTACATAATTATTTTAATGATTTAATATGTCTTAAAATGTATTTTAAAATATATTTTAAGTGTCTATTATGTGCAGACAGAAGTAAATATAATATATCCTTAGTGAAATGTATTCATAAAAATTTAAAAGTAGTAAAATTTAGAGAGATACTTTAGTTTTGTTAAGAGTAGCACAACAAGCAGATCCATAATATAATACTATTATATTATATTATATTATATTATATTATATTATATTATATTATATTAAATTCACAATATAATCAAATAGATTTGATTGTGGTAAATCTCATTTAATGACAAGCAAGTTATGAGTGGAAAATATTTCCTTTATATGTACATATTTTTAATGAGACAATAAATAAGTTAAATAAAATGGGCATTTGAATTGGGCACTGCTGGGAGGAACCCCTTTCTAGGAAGTATTTTTTATAAGACAAAAAAAACACACACACAAACACACACAATTGACTTGCAGGGGGTTTTTGAGAAAATGGAATAATTGAATGCACGTGACAAAATTGCAGAGAAGTTATTTTGACAAAACTAATTTTTTGTCTTTTACATTGTTTACTCAGGAAAATATTTTTATAAACTTTTACTAAGAAATAATACCTTAATAATCTAAGGAAACTTAATAAAGCACATTTTTGGAAATATTTCATATGAAAAGTTACTAAAATGATTTTGGAAATTGTTTTTAAGCAAACATTTTACAACATACGATTATTAGGATGAGAAATAGGACAGGAGAAGCAGGAAGAGAGTAGCTAGGTTGATAGTAAAACAGTAGGAGTATATTTTGTGAATTATTAGGCACATACATACAACATTGACTTTTAATTACTGCTTTAGGTGGTGGTTAGAATATTTAGTGCTATTTTGTTTTACCAAACCAGTTTGTTTTCTTCAAGTTGTGAGGTTTTATTGTTAAGCAGTTATTACTAGTTTTTACCATTTTTTAACTTTGACCACAGAGATAATTTTTTCCACAAACGTTTTACAGCTTTTTGTATTTATTTTTTAACTCTGACTACAGAAATAAATTTCCCACTTCACAAACTTTCTGCATCTTCCTGTATTCATTCAGGCTTCAATCTATATTCTTAAACAATCAGTCATTTAGAACAAAGCTACTTTCTCTTTCCCTCTAATGAGAAAAACATTCTTTATACTTTTTTTAATGCATTTTTATTGAGATATATTCACACACCACACAAACCATCCAAACTATACAATCACTGGCTCACAGTTATCATCACATAGTTTTGCATACAACCCAATGATCAATTTTAGAGCATTTTCATTATTCCAGAAAAGAAATAAAAAGAAAAAAGAAAACTCAAATCCTCCCATACCCCTTATTCCCCCCATTATTGACCCATAGTATTGGTGTAGTACATTTGTTACTGTTGATGAAAAAGTATTAAAATACTTCCGTTAACTATAGTCTCTGGTTTGCAAAAGGTGTGTTTTCTCCCATATACCCCTCTGTTATTAATTCCTTGTAATAATGTTGTACATTTGTTCTAGTTCATGAAGGAACTTTTCTTTTTTTTAATCTTCATTTTATTGAGATATATTCACATACCACGCAGTCATACAAAACAAATCGTACTTTCGATTGTTCACAGTACCATTACATAGTTGTACATTCATCACCTAAATCAATCCCTGACACCTTCATTAGCACACACAAAAAAATAACAAGAATAATAATTAGAGTGAAAAAGAGCAATTGAAGTAAAAAAGAACACTGGGTACCTTTGTCTGTTTGTTTCCCCTATTTTTCTACTCATCCATCCATAAACTAGACAAAGTGGAGTGTGGTCCTTATGGCTTTCCCAATCCCATGGTCACCCCTCATAAGCTACATTTTTATACAACTGTCTTCGAGATTCATGGGTTCTGGGTTGTAGATTGATAGTTTCAGGTATCCACCACCAGCTACCCCAATTCTTTAGAAACTAAAAAGGGTTGTCTAAAGTGTGCATAAGAGTGCCCACCAGACTGACCTCTTGGCTCCTGTTGGAATCTCTCTGCTACTGAAGCTTATTTCATTTCCTTTCACATCCCCCTTTTGGTCAAGAAGATATTCTCCGTCCCATGATGCCAGGTCTACATTCCTCCCCGGGAATCATATTCCACGTTGCCAGGGAGATTCACTCCCCTGGGTGTCTGATCCCACGTAGGGGGGAGGGCAGTGATTTCACCTTTCAAGTTGGCTTAGCCAGAGAGAGAGGGCCACATCTGAGCAACAAAGAGGCATTCGGGAGGAGGCTCTTAGGCACAATTATAGGGAGGCCTAGCCGCTCCTTTGCAGCAACCGTCTTTCCAAGGGTAAAACCTATGGTAGAGGGCTCAACCCATCAAACCACCAGTCCCCTATGTCTGTGGTCATGTTAGCAACCATTGAGGTGGGGTAGGCAAATACCCCTGCATTCTCCACAGGCTCCTCAAGGGGACACTACATCTTTTTTTCCTTGTTTTTTTTTTTAACCTTCCCTTCTTTTTTAAATCAACTGTATGAAAAAAAAGTTAAAAAGAAAACAAACATACAATAAAAGAACATTTCAAAGAGACCATAACAAGGCAGTAAGAAAAAGACAACTAACCTAAGATAACTGCTTAACTTCCAACATGTTCCTACTTTACCCCAAGAAAGTTACCTAATATAGCAACATTTCTGTGAACTTGTTCCTACTATATCCATCAGAAATTAACAGAGCATAGTCATTCCTGGGCATCCCCAGAATGTTAAATAGCTTATCTGTTCTTCTTGGATTATTGTTCCCCCTTCCTTAATTGCTCTCTATTGCTAGTTCCCCTACATTCTACATTATAAACCATTTGTTTTACATTTTTCAAAGTTCACATTAGTGGTAGCATATAATGTTTCTCTTTTTGTGCCTGGCTTATTTCGCTCAGCATTATGTCTTCAAGGTTCATCCATGTTGTCATATGTTTCACGAGATCATTCCTTCTGACTGCCACATAGTATTCCATCGTGTGTATATACCACATTTTATTTATCCACTCAACTGTTGAAGGACATTTGGGTTGTTTCCATCTCTTGGCAATTGTGAATAATGCTGCTATGAACATTGGTGTGCAGATATCTGTTCGTGTCACTGCTTTCCGATCTTCCGGGTATATACCGAGAAGTGCAATCGCTGGATCGAATGGTAACTCTATATCTAGTTTTCTAAGGAACTGCCAGACTGACTTCCAGAGTGGCTGAACCATTATACAGTCCCACCAACAATGAATAAGAGTTCCAATTTCTCCACATTCCCTCCAGCATTTGTAGTTTCCTGTTTGTTTAATGGCAGCCATTCTAATTGTTGTGAGATGGTGTCTCATTGTGGTCTTAATTTGCATGTCTCTAATAGCTAGTGAAGCTGAACATTTTTTCATGTGTTTCTTGGCCATTTGTATTTCCTCTTCAGAGAACTGTCTTTTCATATCTTTTGCCCATTTTATAATTGGGCTGTCTGTACTATTGTCATTGAGTTGTAGGATTTCTTTATATATGCAAGATATCAGTCTTGTCAGATACATGGTTTCCAAAAATTTTTTCCCATTGAGTTGGCTGCCTCTTTACCTTTTGAGAAATC
>KN194610.1:31761-91229 GCA_000164785.2 Choloepus hoffmanni
GCCCAAAGTCAGATTGCTCTGTGGTGTCCAGTCCATGCAGTTCCTGGCTTTCTACCTACTTTCCTGGAGGAGTAACTAAAACATACAGCTAAGCCATCCACTATCTTGCACCGCCCTCTTTATACTTTTTATACAACATGCTATTACCATTAAAATCAAACTTGCTAGAACACTGCTAGACATTTAAAACACTTTACTTAATGCATTTTGAAATAGCAATAAACAATCTTTTGACAGGGATTAATGGACTGTATAGGTATTATATTGTTCCATAACAGTACACCAAGAATTGTTAGGAATTTGTTTTTTGTCTTGCTCATCCTGCAAAGGCAGAGAAGGGTGAGGCTGCCAATCTTCCTTCTCTCTAATTGCATCTTTTTTTCCAGACTCCTCAGGGAGAGCCCTGGGCTGAGTGGATGACTGAAGGGGAATAGGGCAGTACGAACTAGCCTCCAGGTCATTAAGGTTAAGACTAATATTTTACTTCCTAATTTATGTTTTTTCTTAAGGATGTATCTGACCAGTTTTCAAAATTTTAAATTTAAAGTGCCTTGTTGAATAAAAGATAACTGGAGGTTTTTGTTCCCGGTACAGGTGGGGGAGCAGGAGGAGGCAGTGGAAGCTCCTTATACTGAATTGGGGGAGTGGAGGGCGATGGAAAGCGTGGCTTAAGGGAGAGAGAATCCTCACCCTCTGGGTCTGCTGGATTATCATCATTATTCTCCTCCTCATCCTCCATCAGGAGGGTCTTTAAAACTGACTTAATCAAGGTCTAAGTGAACCAAATGGTGACTGGCAAAGGGACACTATGTATATGCAAATTCTTTAACTCTTTACCCACCTTATCCCAATCACTAGATTTCAGGGAGCCAAGAGAAGGAAACCAAGAACAATACTTTTCTACAATTTGCAAGAGCTCTAGAATACGAGATTCATTAGCCTTAGCACTGCCAGCTTTAAGAGCTGATAGAGGAGAGAGACATAAGGTTGATACTTGGTTATGCTGTCTCCATTTCCCTTAGTAACCCTGCTTTGACAAAATGCTTGGGAGTCTTCTTACCTAGAGAAGTAGTGAGGCCTCTGCTTCAACTGAGTTCCTGCACCAATATTACACACCTCATTCGATTAAACAAACCTTCCCCGGAATGGAGTGGACCAGCTGCTTTGAAGTTTGAGTCCCACATTGGGTGCCACTTGTTGCCAGGGGCAATGCAGAAATTAAGATTAGAGACAAAAATATCTCTTGGAGTCTGGGAGCAGAGGACACACCACCTGTCAGGCAAGTTTGTGAGTCCCATTCCCAAGACCCTTAGTTATGCTTTTAGGGTAGAATAACGCTTTACTGTGCATGTAGACATTTTCCCATGGTTGTTTACATCAGTCTGCAAATGGCTCTTATCTTAATCTCAAGGACAATAATAGAAAACAGTCCTTTAGCCACTTTCTCACATCCGTGCATACTTTAATGAGGTGTGCCTTGATAGTGTTCTATCTCAGCAGTAGCCTAGTTTTCCAGGCCCCCATCCCAAGTATGCGGGAAAGAGAGGAGAAACTTCAGACCCTGTTTCCTACAATTTTCCTTGTACCAGAAAAAGTGAATGCAAGAATAAAAAAAAAGAATAAAAACAAAACACATAATTTGCTCCCCATTCTTCCTTTAGTTACTTTTTTTGCCCCCATTTCTCTATTCATCACTCCACACACCAGACAAAGGGGAATGTGATCCACATGGCTTTCCCAATCACACAGGCACCCCTCATAAGCTACATGTTTATATGAACATCTTCAAGATTCAAGCATTATGACTTGTGGTTTGATAGTTTCAGGTATTTAGTGTTAGATATTCCAATTCATTAGAACCTAAAAAGGGTTATCTATATTGTGCATAAGAGTGCCCACCAGAGTGACCTTTTGGCTTCTTTTGGAATCTCTCAGCCACTTTTTGTCAAGAAGATTTTCTCCACCCCATGGTGCCATGTCTAGATTCCTCCCCAGGAGTCATATTGCATGTTGCCAGGGAGATGAAAACCACTGGATGTGAGATCTCACATAGTGGGGAGGTCAGTGATTTCATCTGCCAAATTGGCTCTGCTAGATAGAGAGGGCCACAACTGAGCAACAAAGAGGAGGAGACACAGGCACAATTAAAGCAGACCTACCTTCTTCTTTGCAGTGACAGTCTTTCCCAAGGGCAAATCCTATAATAGAGTGCACAGCCCATAAAACTACCCATCCCTAATGTCTGTGAGCACATCAATAACCACTGAAGTGGGGAAGCCCAACACCCCTGCAATCACCCCAGTTCCTCAGGGGGGCTCTGCATATTTTCTTCATTTTTTTTAAAGTCTACTATTAACTATATCAAAAAAATTTTAAAAAACATACAATAGAAAACATTTCAAACAAACCAAAAGAAGTGAATAAGAAAAAGACGACTAACCTAAAATAACTACTTTACTTCCAACATGTTCTTAATCTACCCTAAGAAAATAACCTAATACAGAAACATTTCTGTGAACTTCTTCCTACCATATCCACAAGAAATTAACAAACCATAGTTATTCCTGGACATTCCCAGAACATTAAATTTACCCACAATACCTTATCTATTCTTATGAGGTTATTGTTCCCCCTTAACTAAAAGCTATCACTACGTCCCCTACATTCTATATTATAAACCATTTATTTTATATTTTTCAATGTTCACATTAGTGGTAGCATATAATATTTCTCTTTTTGTGCCTGGCTTATTTTGCTCAGCATTATGTCTTCAAGGTTCATACATGTTGTCATATGTTTCATGACATCATCACTTCTTATTGCCATGTGTTCCATTGTGTGTATATACCACAATTTATCCACTCATCTGTTAAAGGACATATTTGGTTTGTTCCCATTTCTTGGCAATTGTGAATAAGGCTGGTACAAACATTGGCATGTAGATATCTGTTCTTATCACTGCTTTCAGATTTTCTGGGTATATACTGAAGTGCTGGATCAAAGGGTAACTTTCTATCTAGTTTTCTAAGGAATTGCCAGACTGTCTTTCAGAGTGGCTGAACCATTGTGCAGTCCCACCAACAAGAAATAAGAGTTCCAATTTCTCCATAGCCTCTCCAGCATTTGTAATTTCCTGTTTCTTTAATGGCAGCCATTCTAATAGGTGTGAGATGGTATCTCTGTGGTCTTAATTTGAATCTCTTTAATAGCTAGTGAAGCTGAACATTTTTTCATATGTTTCTTGGCCATTTGTATTTCCTCTTCAGAGAACTGTCTTTTCGTATCTTTTGCCCATTTTATAATTGGGCTGTCTGTATTATTGTCATTGAGTTGTAGGATTTCTTTATACATGCAATATATCAGTCTTTTGTCAGACATGTGGTTTCCAAAAGTATTTTTCCATTGAATTTTCTGCCTCTTCACAATTTTGACAAATTTCCTTGAGGTACAGATACTGCTACATTTGAGGAGTTTCCATTTATCCATTTTTTTGTTGTTGCTTGTGCTTTGAGTTTAAGGTCTAGGAAGTGACCACCTAATACAGGGTCTAGAAGATGTTTTCCTATGTTATCTTCTAGGAGATTTATAGTACTGTCTTTTATATTGATGTCTTTGATTCAATTTAATTTTTGTGTAGGGTGTGAGGTAGGGGCCTTGTTTCATTCTTTTGGAAATGAATATCCAACTTTAACAGCTTCACTTTTTGAAAAGACTATTATGTCCCAGTTCAGTGGCTTTGGGGACCTTATCAAAGATCAGTCAGCCATAGATCTTGGAGTCTATCTCTGAATTCTCAATTTGATTCCATTGATCAATATGTCAATCTTTGTGCCAGTACCATGCTGTTTTGACTATTGTGGCTTTATAATAAGCTTCAAGTTTGGGGAGTGAAAGTCCTCCCACTTTGTTTCTCTTTTTTAGAATGTTTTTAACAATTTGAGGCATCTTCACTTTCCAAATGAATTTGATAACCAGCTTTTCCAAGTCTGCAAACTAAGTTGTTGGAATTTAGATTGAGATTGCATTGAATCTGTAGTTGAGTTTGGGTACAATTGACAATTTAATGATATTTAGCCTCCCTATCCATGAACCAGGAGTATTTTTCCATCTTTTAAGATCCCTATTTCTTTTACTAGAGTTATGTAGTTTTCTTTGCATAAGTCTTTTACATCTTTGGTTAAGTTTATTCCTAGGTACTTAATTTTTCAGTTGCTATTGAAAATGATATCTTTTTCTTGAGTGTCCCTTCATGTCATTCCTTTCTATTGTATAGAAACATTACCGACTTACATGCATCAACCTTGTATCCTGCTATTTTGCTAAATTTGTTTATTAGCTTTCATGGCCATAATGTCGATTTCTCAAGATTTTCTAGGTATAAGATCATTTCATCTGCAAATAATGGTAGTTTAATTTCCTCCTTTCCAATTTGGATGACTTTAATTTCTTTTTCTTGCCAAATTGCTCTGGATAGCACTTCTAGCACAATGTTGAATAACAATGGTGACAGCAGGCATCCTTATCTCATTCCTGATCTTAGAGGGAATAATTTCAGTTTCTCACTATTGAGTTCTATGCTGGCTGTCAGTTTTTCATGTTTGCTTTTTATCATATTGAGGAAGTTTTTTTTCAATTCCTACCATTTGAATTTTTTTTTTATTTCAAAAAGGGACATTGGATTCTGTTGAATGCTTTTTCAGCATCTGTTGAGATGATCATTTGATTTTTCTCTCTTGAGTTGTTAATGTGTTGCAATACATTAATTGATTTTCTTATGATGAACCATCCTTGCATGCTTGGAATGAACCCCACTTGGTCATGGTGTATGATTTTCTTCATGTGTCTTTGTAGATTTGCAACTGTTTTGTTGAGAATTTTTGCATCTATATTCACTAGGGATATTGGCCTGTAATTTTCCTATTTTGTGGCGTCTTTGCCTGGTTTTGGTATTAAATTGATGTTAGCTTCATAAAATGTGTTAGGTAGTGTTCCATTTTCTTCAATATTTTGAAGTTCTTTTTGGAAATTTTGGTAAAATTCCCCTGTGACATCTGGCCCTGTACATTCATTTGGGGGGAAGGTTTTTGGTGAATGATTAGATCTCTTTGCTTATTGTTGGTGGGTTGAGGTCATCTATTTCTTCTCTGGTCAACTAGATTGTTCATATGTTTCCAGGAAGTTGTCAATTTCCTCTACATTATCCAGTTTGTTGGCACACAATTTTCCATACTATCCTCTTACAATTTTTTTAAATTTCTTTGGGATCTCCAATAATGTCACATTTCTCATTCATTATTTTGTTAATATGGGTTTTCTTTCTTTTTGATTTTCTCAGTCTAGCTAGGGTCTTTCCAATCTTGTTGATCTCAAAGAAGCAATTTTTGTGTTATTTATTCTCTCTATTTTTTTTTTTTTGTTCTCTATGTCATTTATTGCTGCTTTAATCCTTGTTATTTCTTTTCATCTACTTGGTTTAGGAATAGTTTGTTGTTCATTTTCTAGCTTCTTCAGTTGCTCCATTAGTTTTATGATTTTATCCCTTTCTTCCTTTTTGATGTATGCAATTAGTGCTATAAATTTCCCTCTCAGTACTGCTTTTCTGCATCCCATATGATCTGATATGTTGTGTTCTCATTTTCATTAACCTCTACATATTGAACAATCTCTCTTGCTCTTTCTTCTTTAACCCATTGATTGTTTAGGAGTGTGTTGTTTAAACTCCAGTTATTTGGGGGATTTTCTAAGTCTCTGTTGGATATTGACTTCTAATTGTATTCCATTGTGGTCAGAGAATGTGCTTTGAATAATTTCAATTTTTTAAATTTATTGAGGCTTGTTTTATGTTCTAGCATATGATCTATTCTGCAGAATGTTCCATGAGCACTAGAGAAGAATGTGTATACTGGTGATTTGGGATGAGAACATATAATGTTTTATATAAGTCTGTTAAATCAAATTCAATTATCAGTTTGTTTAGGTTTTCAGTTTCTTTATTGGTCTTCTGTCTGGTTGATCTATCTATAGGAGAAAGTGATGTGATGAAGTCTCCCACAATTTTTGTGGAGACATCAATTGCTTCCTTTGGTTTTGCCAGTGTTTGTCTCATGTATTTTGTGGCACCTTGATTGGGTGCATAAACATTTATGATTATTTCTTCTTGTTGAATTGCCCCTTTTATTTGCATGTAGTGGTCTTCTTTGTCTCTCATAACATCTTTGCATTTAAAGTCTATTTTATCTGAGATTAATATTACTATTCCTGCTTTCTTATGTCTGTAGCTTGCATGAAATATTTTTCTTCCTTTCACTTTCAATTTTTTGTGTCCCTGTGTCTAAGATGAATATCTTGTATGCAACAAATTGATGGTTCATTTTTTAAATCCATTTTTCCAATCTATATCTTTTAATTGGGGAGTTTAATCATTTGCATTCAATGTTATTACTGTGAAATCATTTCTTGAATAAGCCATTATATCCTATGGTTTATGTTTTTCAGATACATTTTTCCCTCTCTCTCTTAATGTCCTTTAACATACCCATACTAAATCTCTGTATTCCTGAATCTTTCTCCGTCTCTCTCTCTCCTTTCTTTGTTTCTCTGTCAGCAGGGCTCACCTTAGTATCTCAAGTAGGGCAGGTTTCTTGTTAGCAATTCTCCCAGCATTTATTTTTCTGTGAAAAACTTAAGCTCTCCCTTAAATTTGAAGAAGAGCTTTGCTGGATAAAGAATTCTTTGCTGGCAATTTTTTCTCTCTCAGAATTTTAAATATGTCATGCCCCTGTATTCTCTCCTCCATGGTGACCCCTTGGTAGCCACAACTTGTCTTAGGCTGTTTCCTTTGTAAATGATGAATTGCTTTTCTCTTTCTGCTTTCAGAACTTGCTCCTTCTCTTCAATATTTGACAATCTGATCAGAATATGTATTGGAGTGATTTTATTTGTATTTGTTCTATTTGGAGTTCACTGGGCATTTATGATTTGTGTATTTATGTACTTTAGCAAGTTTGGAAATGTTTCCCTAACAATTTCTTTGAATACTCTTCCTAGACCTTTACCCTTCTCTTCCCCTTCTGGGACACCAATTAATCTTATATTTGGATGTTTTATATTATCTATCATATCCCCGAAGGCCATTTTGGTTTTTTAATTTTTTCCCCATTCTTTCTTTGTTCTTTCATTTTCCATTCTGTCATCTTGAGGTCACTGATTCACTGTTTAGCTACCTCTAGTCTTGTATTATGAGTATCAAGAATCTTTTAATTTGGTTGACAGCTTCTTTTATTTCCATGGGTCACCTTTTTTTATTTACTCTTGCAATTTCTTCTTTATGCTCTTCTAGGGTCTTCTTCATGTCCTTTATATCCTTTTTCATGCTCTCGTTTGTCTTTAGTTCTTTAATTATTTGCTGTAAGTACTTTGTCTCCTTTGATATTTTCATTTGGGGGTTTGGGTTTGGGTTATCCATATCATCTGGTTTTTCATATGCTTTAAAATTTTCTGTTATTTTTGGCATCTTTGCATTTGCTTAATTTGATAGGGTTCTTTTAGGATATGTAGACTTATTCAAACACTTATCTCTAATTTGATAGATCTACAGCTTGGTGGCATACACTTTCTGTAACTAACAAGCACATGGCATCCAGGAGCCACCTCTTCCCCTCAAGCCAGTTTTCCCTAACTTTGTCTTTTTGGTGACTGGGGTTCTGAATCTTGTGGTGGTCCAATTGGTCTAAGTTTGTGTGTGTAGTTGGTGCTGCCCTCCCTGAATGTTGGGCTTATGTCTGAGGGATTAGGGATGGAGGGTGGGTTTAATAATCAAACCTCCATGGTGTTCCTGGAGATTTAAAGCTGTTGGAAGATTATAAACCTTCAGCTCATTCTTACCACAGTTTCTCTCTGACACTGACCCACAGGTACTTGATATTGGTGTATGGTCCCTGGGACTTCTGAGTGGGGCCCTCTTCCAAGCTGTGCTCTCCTAGGGCCTCAGCTGAGGGAAGGCTGCTATGTCACAAGTGAGCACCATCTCCCAAGTGAAGTTCTTGGCCTCAGGGCCATGTATGTGCATTTCCAGCCTGCTGAAAGTATGGCTGTATGGGGCATGTTAATTTCCCCCTTTTTTCACCCCTCTGGCTTCCTAGCTCTGGGACAATTAGCTGTAGATATGCAAAAGGCTATCCTCCCTGTCAGATATTGGGGTATGTGCACATGTTGCTGAAAACACTTCCTGTTGCACTGGGTCATTTGGCACAGCTCTGGGCTGCAGCACCCATGCCAGGCTGGAGCATTCCCAGTGAGCCAGGAAGACGGCTGTAGGGAGCATGGTTATTTTTCCCTTTCAGCTAACCTCTGCCTTCCCAGCTCTGAGGCAATTAGCTTGAGGTGCATGAAAGGCTATCATCCATGCCAGATATTGAGGCATGCCCATACTTTATGGAGATGCAGTTCCCACCATGCTTCACTTTGTCATTCTCACTGCCTTATCTGCAGCTGCTTCTGTTTTTTTTTTCATCTAGTCCAACATCAAATTCCAACACATGTTTTCTCCAGACTGCAGCATGGCTGCTGGTTATTCATCAGACTCACTTGTTTCAGAACACTGATTCGTGGTTTCACCAGGTGCATGGTCCCTGTGGATTTAACAGATCATGTCTGGGTAGTGCTTTGCTGGAACTGGTGTTCTAGATCACTTTCTGTTCTTTATCTAGTATTTTTCATGAAGACTTTTTTTTTCTCTGTCTCTCCTAACTGCCATCTTCCAGAAGACTCCATTTGGCAATGTTTTTTATTCAGCAATTTAAATATATCATCTCACTGCCTTCTTGTATTCATGCATTCCAATGAGATATTGTCATTTAACCTTCCTGACAAAATAAATGCCTTGTGTGTGGCATGTCACTTGTGGCTTTCAGAATTCTCTCTTCAGCATGCTATCATCTGATTATAACATGGCACAGTATGAGCTTTGTGGGGGTTTATTTTGTTTGGAATTCTTTGAGCATCTTAGACATGTATATTTATGTCTTTCATTAACTTTGTGGTGTTTTCAGCCATTATTTGGTTGTATATTCTCTCTGCCTGTTTCTCACTTTCTTCTCCTTCTGGGAAAACCACATGACATTGGTACAGTTGATGGTGTTCTGTAGGGTCCTTAGGCTCTTTCAAATTTTTTCCTTCCTTTGTCTTTCTACTCATTGGACTGTTTGATGTCACTTGTCTTATTTTAAATTTCACTGATGGCTTCTTCTGCCAGTTCAAATCTTCCATTGAGTTCCTGTAGGGATTTTTTTTATTTTAATGCAATTTTAGTGAGATATTCACATACCATAGAATCTATCCAAAGTATACAATCAATGGCTCAGACTATCATCATATAATGATGCATTTATCACAAATGATTTTAGAACATTTTCATTACACCAAGAATCAAAAAAAGAAAAAGATGAAAAAGAGAACACCCAAAGCATCCTGAACCCCTTATACTCCCCTATCATTGATCCCTTGCATTGGTGAAGTGCATTTGATCATGTGGTTCTTTTGCTTTGATTTATTGATATGGTATTTTACATTAATTGATTTTCTTGTGTTGAGCCAGCCTTGCATACCTGGAATAGACTCCATTTGGTCATGGTGTATAATTCTTTCCATGTGCTTCTGGATTCAATGAGTATTTTCTTGAGAATTTTTGAATCTATGTTCATTAAAGTGATTGGTCTATAATTTTCTTTTTTTGTACTTTGTCTGATTTTGGTGTTAGGGTGATGTTGGCTTCATAGAATGAGTTGGGTAGCTTTCCCTCCTCTTCAATATTTTTGAAGAGTTTGAGTAGGATTGGTATTTATTCTGTCTTGAACACTTAGTAGAACTGACATGTGAAGCCATCTCATCCTGGGCTTTTCTTTGGGGAGAGATTTCTGATGAATGACCCAATCTCTTTATTTGTGATTGATTTGTTGAGGTCATCTATTTCTTCTTTGGTCAATGTTGGTAGTATATGCTTTCCTAGGAAGTTGTCCATTTCATGTACATTGTCCAGTTTATTAGCATATTGTTGTTCATAGTATCTTCTCATTATCTCCTTTATTTCTGTAAGATAAGTAGTTCGGTTTCCTTTCCCATTTCTCATTGCATTTATTTTCATCCACTCTCTCTTTCATTATGTTAGCCTATTTAGGCATCCATCAATTTTGTTGATTTTCTCAAAGAACCAGCTAGTGATTTGTTGAGTCTCTCAATTGTTTTCTTGTTCTCAGTTTCATTTATTTCTGTTCTAATATTTGTTTCTTTACTTCTGTTTACTTTGGGGTTCATTTGCTGTTTTTCTCTAGTTCCTCCAGGTGGACAGATGATTCCTCAAATTTTGCTCTCTCTTCTCTTTTAATATAGGCATTTAGGACAATAAAATTCCCTCTCAGCACCACATTTGCTGCATCCCATAAGTTCTGATATGTTGTGTTTTCATTGTCATTTGCCTTGAGGTATTTACTAATTTTTCATAATTTATTCCTTTACTCACTGGTTTTCTAAGAGTGTGTTGTTTAGTCTCCATATATTTGTGAATTTGCATTCTTCTGCCTGTTATTTATTTCCAACTTCATTCTGTTATGATATGAGATGTGTTTTTTATAATACCAATATCTGCAAATTTGTTGAGACTTGCTTTGTGGCCCAGAATGTGGTCTATCCTAGAGAATGTTCCATAAGCACTTGAGAAAAACATGTATCCTTCTGTTGTGTGGTGTAGTGTTCTATAAATGTCAGTCAAGTCTAGTTCATTTATCATGCAATTCAACATCTCTGTTCCCTTGTTGATCCTCTGTCTAGCTGTTTTATCCATTGATGAGTGTGGTATACCGAAGCCTCCAACTATTATTGTGGTGCTATCTACTTCTCCTTTCAGTGTTCTCAGTGTCTGCTGCATGCATTTTGGGGCACTCTCACTTTGTGCATAACTATTTATGATTATTATATTTTCTTGATGAATTGACAATTTTTTTTAATATATGGTGTCCTTTGTCTATTTTAATGGCTTTATTTTTGAAGTCTATTTTGTCTGATATTAGTATAGCTACTCCCATTTTTTCTGGTTGCTGTTTGCATAAAAATCTTTTTCCAACCTTTCACTTTCAGCCTATTATTGTCCTTGTGTCTAAAGTGAGTTTCTTGTAGTCAACATATAGATGAGTCCTATTTTTTTATCCATTTTGCCAGTCTGTGTCTTTTTATTAAGGAGTTTAATTCATTAACATTTAATGTCATTACTGTAAGGCCAGTACTTTTTTCTATCATTTTGTGTTCTGTATTTTATATGTCATGTCTTTTTTTCCCTCTCTCTCATTTTACCCTTCCTGACAGTCTTCATTTCTATGCTCTTCTCCAAACCTGTTTCTCTTTTTTTTTCCTATTAGCCTGTAGCACTCCCTTTATTATTTCTTATAGAGATGGTCTCTTAGTCACAAACTCCCTCAGTATCTGCTTGTCTGAAAATATTTTAATCTCTCCCTCATTTTTGAAGGACAGTTTTGCCAGATATAGAATTCTTGGTTGGCATTTCTTCTCTTTCAGGTTCTTAAATATATCATACCACTCTTTTCTCACCTCCATGTTTTCTGAGGAGAAATCTGTACATAGCTTTATGGAGCATCCTTGACTGTGATGGATTGCTTTTCTCTTCCTACATTCAGAATCCTCTCTTTGTCTTTGATGATGGACAATCTTAGCAGTAAGTGTCTTGGAGTAGGTCTATTGATTTCTGTTCTGTTTGGGGTATGCTGTACTTCTTGAATCTCTAATTTTCTTTCCTTCATAAGAGTTGGGAAATTTTCAGTGATTATTTCTTCTATTGTTCTTTCTTCCCCTTTCCCCCTCTCTGGGGACACCCAATGACATGTATATTTGTGCATTTCATACTGTCACTCATCTCCATAAGACCCTGCTCATATTTTTCCATTCTTTTCACCATTTATTCTTTTTTTGTGTGTGTGAATTCAGATGTCTGTTCTTCCAATACACTGATTCTTTCTTCTGCTTGTTCAAGCCTACTGTTCTATCCCTCCATTGTCTTTTTAATCTCCTCCATTATGCCCCTCATTCCCATAAGTTCTGTCATTTGTTTCTTCCTTATTGTCATCCAGTGTCCTCTTTATATCCTTCATCTCTTTTGCTATGTCTTCCCTCATTTCATTGACTTGATTTCTGAATTGACTTAGCTTTGTTTGAACATCTCCAATCAGTTCTTCCTTCAGTTCATTGAATTGACTAAGCAATAATTGCTTAAATTACTGTATCTCAGTTGAACTATTAGTTTGTTCCTTTGGCTGGTCCATATTTTTGTGATTCCTGGTATGGCTCATTATTTTAAGCTCTCTAGGCACCTGACTTTCTTGATTAGTTTATTCTGGAGCTTGTTTTCACTTTTTCACCTAGGGTCTTCTTGTTGGTTGGCTTTGTGCTCTAAGTTTCGGTATTCAGTTCAGCTTATTCTAGACATTTAACTTAGATTCTGTTTAGTTGATCAGAGTTTTTCACCTCTTGTTTTTCTCTTTCTTGCCCTGCCTCTATGTAGTCATTTTGTGTGATGTCTCCTCTGAGATGGTAAGCTCCGGTCAGGATTTCCCAGTCCAGAGAGGCCCAGGTCTCAGGAGGAGGGTATGGAGTTTCCTTGAGAATGAGACCCTCTTCTGAGACCTTTAGACTATGCTTCTCCTATGCTGTCCAGCAGGTAGCAGTTGTCAGCCCACAGTTCCCCAACCAGTGTAAGAAGCCATGGGGCCTTTAGTTCTCCTTGTGACCCTGACCCTGTCAGGTTGTGGCTGACTGAAGCTGGTTTCTCAATTCCAGACCCTGGGATCTGACTTCCCAAAAGGAGGTCTGCCCCTGGAGCTGGGCAACCCTCCCCTTTTCTTGGGGATTTATGGTGTTTAGCAAATTTTCTCTACCAATAGACCTATTGCTTTATATCTCAGAACTATCTTAGCTATGCTCTTGCCTGGGCCCAAATTGCAAGTTTTTGAGGCTTTCTGTAATGGGCTCATTAGAATAATATTTTTTTTTTAAAAAAAAGAGAAAGAGATTAGAAAAAAGTAAAAGAAAAAAGAAAAAGAAGGGCACAATGTGGACTATTTACAGTCCTTGTGTTTCTAATGGGCTATTGAAATGGTAAAAGCCAAGGAGTTGAGGGTGATTAAGGAACAATCAAGAGAGAAAAGAAACCAGTTTTTCAGACAAAGGATCCCCCCCTCCCCTTGATTTGAATATGTGCCTGATTCTGTTTGAGCCCTGCCGTTTTCCATATTATGTTCATTAGAACTCCAAAAAAATCTGTTTTTGTTTTCATTTTTTTGATGTCTTTGCTGGCCCTATCTCATCTCCACTGGGCTGACTGCTCCCAAATTCTCCCATGTCTGGCCTCAGTCTCTCTATTTGGAGTTTTTTTTTTTTTTTTTTTTTTTTTTTTTTTTTCAGAAGTCTGAGCTTTTTAATCAGAGCTGAAATTATGGTTCTTCCTCCTAGTTCCCAACACCACTAGCCTCTCCTCCCTTGGGGCTTTACCTGGTAGGGATGGTTTGGGCCCCTGGACACAAGAACTCACAGATTTTGTTGATCTCAGCAGCTATGCATATCTGTGAGTGTTGTATGAAACATGCCCAACTCAAATTCCTCTGCAGTGTCCAGTCCATACAGTTCCTGACTCTCTACCAACTGTCCCTGAGGAATAACAAAAACACACACCTCACCACTCTGCCATCTTTCCCCACCCCCTATCCTTGTGGTTTTGATTTACATTCCCCTAATAGATACTGAAAATGTAGGATTTCTTTGCATATTTTAGATAGCAAACCCTTATCAAATATGTGGTTTCCAAATATTTTTTCATTGAGTCAGCTGCCTTTAATCTTTTGACAAAGTCCTTTGAAGCACAGAAGTATTCAACTTGAGGAGGTCCCATTTATCTATTTTTTCTTTCATTGATTGTGCTGGGTGTAAAGTCTAGGAAAATACCAATGATCACTAGGTCTTGAAGATGTTTCCCTCTGTTTTCTTCTTGGAGTTTTATGGTACTATCTTTTAGAATTAGATCATTGATCCATTTTGAGTTAATTTATGTGTAAGGAGTGAGAGACTGTTCATCTTTCATTCTTTTGGATATAGATATCCAGTTCTTCCAGTGCCATTTATTAAAGAAACTGTTCTGTCCCAGTTCAGTGGACTTGGTAGCCTTGTCAAAATTCAATTGTAAAGAGACCTAAAGACTGGGGTCTCAAATTGATTCCATTGAACAACATGTCTATCTTTCTGCCATTGCCATGCTGTTTGTAGCACTGTGACTTTATAATATGCTCTAAAGTCAGGAAGCATTGATATTCCTAATTCATTCTTTTTTTTAACATATTTTGGCTAGTTGAAAGCCCTAATCTTTCCAAATAAATTTGATAATTAGTTTTTCCATTTCAGCAAAGTAGCACATTGGAATTTTGATTTGTATTACATTGAATCAGGTAAACAATTTGGCAGAATTGACATCTTGATGTTTCACCTTCCAATCCATGAACACAGAATGTCCTTCAATTTGTTTAGATCTTCTTTGATATTTTTAACAATATTGTGTAGTTTCCTTTGTACATCTTTGGTTAAGTTTCTTCCAAGACATTGTATTCTTTTAGCTGCTATTCTGGCAATGGAATTTTTTCCTGATTACCTCCTCAGATAGTTCATTTCTACTGTGGAGAAACACTACTGATTTTTCTGTGTTCATCTTGTATTTCCCCTCTCTGATTAATTCACTTATCAGATCCGGTAACTTTGTCAGGTTGTTTCAGTGCTTTCTAAATATGGGATCATGTTGTCTAAAAAGAGTGAAAATTTTAATTCTTCCTTCCCTATTTGGATAGTGTTTATTTCTTTTTCTTGCCTAACTGTTCTAGCTAGAACTTCTAGAAGAAGTTTCAATAACACAGGTGACAGTGAGCATTCTTGTCTTTTTCTTGATTTTAGAGGGAAGCCTTTCAGTTTCTCATTATTGAGTACATTATCAGCTGTGGGTTTTCATATAGGCCCTTTGTCATGTTGAAGAAATTTCCTTTGATTCCTACCTTTTGAAATATTTTTATGAAGAAAGAATGTTTAAAATGGAGAGTGATGAGGATTGCACAACCAAGTGAGGATAATTTGAGATATGGATGGATAATGGTAGACTTAAAATATGTTATATAAAAAGAAAGAATGCTGGATTTTCTGCATCAATCAAAATGTTCATATGATTTTTCACTTTGACTTGTTAATGGGGTGTAATGCATTTGTTGATTTTCATATGTTGAACCACCTTGTATACCTGGGGTAAAACCCACTTGGTCCCTACAACTCAATGACAATAGCACAAACAGCTCAATTATAAAATGGGCAAAAGAAATGAAACATTTTGCTGAAGAGGAAATACAAATGGCCAAAAAAACACATGAAAAATATTCATGTTCACTGGCTATTAGGGAGATGCAAATTAAGAACACAATGAGATATCATCTCCCACCAATTAGAATGGCAGCCATTAAATAAACAGGGAACTACAAATGCTAAAGAAGATGTGGAGTTGGAACTCTTATTCACTGTTGGTGGGACTGTATAATGGTACAGCCACTCTGGAAGGCAATGTGGTGTTCCTTAGAAAACTAGATATTGAGTTGCTCTTTGATCCAGCAATTTCACTTCTTGGTAAATACCTGGAAAATCTGAAAGCAGTGACATGAGCAGATATTTTCACACCAATGTTCATAGCATTATTCACATTGACAAAAGATGGAAACAATCCATATGTCCTTCAACAGATGAGTGGATAAATAAAATGTGGTATATGCCCATGATGCAATACTATACAGCAGTAAGAGGGAATGAGATCATGAAATATATGACAACATGGATGAACTTTGAAGACATAATGCTGAGTGAAATAAGCCAGGGACAAAAAGAGATGTTGTATGTTACCACTAATGTTAACTCTGTAAAAATGTAAAATAAATGTTTTATATTGTAGAAGGTAGGTGAACTTGCAATAGACAATAAATAATGAAGGGGAAGCAGTTATCTAATAAGAACAGGCAGGTTATAGAGGACAATCTTAATGTTATGGGAATGCTCAGGAATGAATATTGTTTGTTAATTTTGAGGGTAATGGTAGGAACATGTTGGTAACAATGCAGTTATTTTAGGTTATTTGTTTTTCTTATTCTTTTATTTGGTTACAGTTTGTTTATTTCCTTGGGGTAGGGTAGGAATATGTTGGAAACAATACAGTTATTTTAGGTTATTTGTTTTTCTTACTTTTTCATTTTGATTTTGTTGGAAATGCAGTTTTTATATTGTTCTTTTAATTTCTGATAAATAAAATGTAAAAGGAAATGAAAATAAACAATAAAAACAGTTAAAAAAACCACTTGGTCAGAGTGTATAATTCTTTTAATATGTTGTTGGATTCAATTTGCAAAGATCTTATTGAGCACTTTTGCATCTATACTCCTTAGAGATATTAGTCTTATTTTTCTTAAGTTTTAATATAGTTTCAGGCTTTGCTGTTAGTATATTGGCTGCATAGAATGACTTAGGTAGTGTTCCCTCTTCTTCAATTTTTTGGAAGACTTTGAACAGAAATGGTATTTATTCTTCTTGGAATGTTTGATAAAATTCACTTGTGAAGACCCCTGTTCCTGTTTTGTTTTGTTTTGTTTTGTTTTTTTCTTTTTTGGGATGTTTTTGATGACTGACTCAATCTCTTTATTTGTGATTGATTTACTGAAGTCTTCCATTTCTTCTCAATTCAGTGTAGGTTGTTCAGGCATTTCTAGGAAAATGTCTATTTCTCCTAAGTTGTCTACTTTGTTGGCATAGAGTTGTTCATATTATGCTCTTATGAACAGAAAGTTCTACAGGATGGTGCTGGTTTAGGACACTCTTCCCCCATAGTTTTCAGAGCTGGTAACTTCTTAACCATTAAGTTGAAGCATACATATCTCCATCTGAGAGATTCTTGACTCCTCAGTTTGCAGTAACCCTCCCACTCTATTTTTTAATTTTTATTTTGAAATAATTTCAAACATATAGGACAGTTGCAAATACAGTACAAACCCCACACTGAGAACTCCAACATCTCCCACCCACAGACACCCATATCTACCAAGTTTACATTTTGCTACCTTTGCAATAGCTTTTTTCTATATATATATGTCTATTAAATCAAATTCATTTATCAGATTGTTTAGGTTTTCAATTTCCTTATTGGTCTTCTGTCTGGTTGATCTATCTATATGAGAGAGTGATGTGTTGAAGTCTCCCACAATTATTGTGGAAACATCCATTGCTTCCTTTAGTTTTGCCAGTGTTTGCCTCATGTATTTTGTGGCACCATGATTAGGTGCATACACATTTCTGATTGCTAGTTCTTCTTGTTGAATTGCTCCTTTTATTAGTATGTAGTGGCCTTCTTTGTCTTCCCTAACATTCTTACATTTAAAGTCTATTTTATCTGAGATTAATATTGCTACTTCTGCTTTCTTTTGGCTGTAGTTTGCATTAAATATTTTTTCATCTTTTCACTTTCAGTTTCTTTGGGTCCCTGTGTCTAAGATGAGTTTCTTGTATGCAACATATTGATGGTTCATATTTTTTATCCATTCTGCCAATCTATATCTTTTAATTGGAGAGTTTAATCCATTTACATTCAATGTTATTACTGTGAAGGCATTTCTTGAATCAGCCATCCTATCCTTTGGTTTATATTTCTCAAATATATTTTTTCCCTCTCTTTTATTGTCCTTTAATGAACCAATATTGAATCTCTTTAGTACTGAACCTTTCCCCATATCTCTCTCTCCTTTTTTTTGTTTCTCTGTCCATAGGGCTCCCTTTAGTATCTGAAATAGGACAGGACTTTTATTAGAAAAATATCAGCATTTGTTTGTGAAAAAGTTAAGCCCTCCCTCAAATTTAAAGTAGTGCTTTGCTGGATAAAGTATTCTTAGTTGGAACTTTTTCTCACTCAGAATTTTTAATATGTTATGCCACTGTGTTCTTGCCTCCATGGTGGCCACTGAGTAGTCACTACTTAGTTGTATGGTGTTTCCTTTGTATATTGTGAATTGCTTTTCTCTTGCTGCTTTCAGAACTTGCTCCTTTTCTTCAGTATTTGACATTCTGATCAGAATATGTCTTGGAGTGGGTTTATTTGGATTTATTCTATTTGGAGTTCACTGGGAATTTATGATTTGTGTATTTATATTGTGTAGAAGATTTGGGAAGTTTTCCCCAATTTCTTTGAATACACTTTCTAGACCTTTACTCTCCTCTTCACCTTCTGGGACACCAATGAGTCTTATATTTGGATGTATTGTTTTATCCATCATATCCCTGAAGTCCATTTCATTTTTTTCAATTTCTTCCCCATTCTTTCTTTTCTTTCATTTTCTGTTCTGTGGTTATCGATGTCACTGATTCATTGTTTAACTTCTACTAGTCTTGTATTATGAGTATCCAGAATCTTTTTAATTTGGTCAACAGTTTCGTTTATTTCCATAAGATCTCTTTTTATTTACTCTTGCAATTTCTTCTTTATGCTCTTCTAGGGTCTTCTTCATGTCCTTTATATCCTTGCCATGCTCTCATTGTTTGTCTTTGGTTCTTTGATTAAGTGCTCCAAGTACTGTGTCTCCTCTGAACTTTTGATTTGGGTGTTTGGGTTTAGGTTATCCATATCATCTGGTTTTATCTTACGCTTTAAAATTTTCTGTTGTTTTTGGCCTCTTGGCATTTGCTTTACTTGATAGGGTTATTTTAGGATATGTAGGATTATTCAAAGATGAATCTCTAATTTGTCAGATCTACAGCTTGGTGCATACACTTTAACCAGCAGATGATGTCTGCAAGTCATCTATTCCCCTCAAGTCAGTTCTCCCCAACTTTGTCTTTGTGGCATGTGGGGGTCTGATTCTTGTGGGGTCCAATTGGTGCACCAAGTTTGGGTGTGTTGTTGGTGATGTCTGCCCTGAATGTGGGGTGTGTGTCTAAGAAGTTATGGAGGGAGGGAAGCTTTAATAATGAAACCTCCCAGGTATTACTGGAGATTTAAGGCTGTTGCAAGAGTCTGAACCTTCATTTCATTCTAACCACAGATAGTCTCTGCCACTGACCCACAAGTCTTTGGTATTGACATATGGTCCCTGGGATTTCCAAGTGGGTCCCTCTTCCAGGCCATGCCCTTTCAGGGCCTTTGCTGAGGGAAGGTTGTGTTACATCACAAGTGTGTGCCATCCCTCAAGGGATGTTCTGGGCCACTGGGCCATGTAGGTGCATTCCCATCCTGCTCTAAGGATGGCTGTATGATGTGTGTTAGTTTCCCCCTTTTTGCACAGCTCTGCCTTCCAAGCTCTGAGACACTTAGCTGTGGGTGTGCAAAAGGCTATTGTCCACACCCAATATTGTGGCATGTGTGTGTGTTGCTGGAAACACTTCCTGTCACACTGGGTTTTTTGGAATAGCTCTGGGCTGTGGCTGTGGCTCTGGCACTGGGCAGGAGCATTCCAAGCCCACCTGAAAGATTGCTGCAAGTGGCATGTTTTTTTTCCCCTTTTGGCTAATCTCTGCCTTCCTCTCTCTGAGACAATTAGCAGTGGGTGTGTGAAAGGCTGTCTTCCATACCAGATATTGAGGCATTCACACAGCCTGTTCTTGCTGCACCTCACTGTGTGGTTCTTGCTGCCATATCTGCAGCTGCTTTTGTTTTTTTTTTTTTTTTAATAACTAGTCTGCCTCCAAATGCCAATCCTCATTTTCCCCACATCACAGCATTGCTCCCAGATATTCAGTGGCTTGCTCTCTCATTTCAGAATGCAGACTCCAGGTTTCAACAAGTGCACAGTACCTGTGGATTTAGCAGACCTTGTCCTGATGCTGCATTACTTTAACTTGTGTTCTGGGTCACTTTCTGACTTTTATCTACTATTTTTCATGGAGGTGCTTTTTTTGCCCTGTCTCTCCTAGCTGCCATCTTAGGTTCTCCTCCTCTGACTCTAAAATCACTGTTTTATTTTCTTCCTTGTCCTATCACTCTATCAAATGATCTTATTCCTATGACACCCTTTTTGACATATAGATGACATAAGATCAGGGACCATTCTGTCTTCTTCATCATTGAATCCCCAGAGGATAGAACACCTACTATTTGCACATAGTAGGTGTCCAAAGAATATATGTTAAATGGTGGAAGTAGATTAAGTGGTCTGTCAATGGAAGTTTGAGATTTGTACCTTTAAAAAGGCATGAATTTTGTTCATATTATCTTTTCAATATCTATTGTGTCACCTTTTTATTCTTAGAATTTTTGTTTCTGCTTTCTGGCTTTCTCTTCCTTATTTTTTAGTAATCAGTTGCAAAAGAGATTGGCTTACTTAATTAACCTTTTCATAGAAGCAATTTGACATTTTGATGTATTCTCATGATGTTTCTCTCTCTAATATCCATGTCTGCTCTTTATTATTTCTTTTCTTCTGCTTTTGGTTTGTTCTATTGATCCTTTGCTATATTTGTTTCAAATAACAGTTCATTAATGTCAAACTTTTTCTTTTCTAATATAAATAACATTAAACTTTCCTTTGAATGTAATGTTTTAGTTGAATACTACAAGTTTAGATAGGTTACATTTTCTTTTCAAGAAATTTTTATTATTCTTTAAATTTCTGTTTTCTTTGACCCATGAGTTCATTAAAATATTTTTGGGGGAAAGTTTTTGTAAATAACTTTTATTAAAAAAATGCTTAAGGTATAAAATTCTTGGTTGTTTCATTTACTTATGTTTCTTTTTTAAAATTAGTCTTTTAAAGATGTCATTCCATCATTTTCTGATGACCCTGTTTTCTCCTGAAAAGTCATTTGAAAATCTTAAGATTACCCATTGACATATAATTAATGTATCATTTTTCCCTAGATCTCTTTAAGATATTTGCCCCTATTTCTATTTATCAGAAGTTTGACTATGATTTGCCTACTTGTTTTATTTTTTTTCTATTTTTTATCTGTTTAAGCTTTTCTGAATATCTTGAATCTATGGATTGATACTGTACATATATTTTTGAAAATTCAATGTCATCATCTATTTCTTTGTGCCTCACTCTTTTTCTCTTGTTGCCCTTTTTCTATAAGCATGCATTAAATCATTTGAATGTTTCTCTAATGCCGCTTATAGTCTGTTCTCTATTTTCTTTTTTTTCCTACTCTTTGTGCTCCAGATTGTATGTTTTCTGTTTAAATGCTGTTGAGTTCACTATCCTTGACTTCTGCCTTGTCATGAGCTTAGATTTTATATTTTGCATTTCTATGATTAAAATTTCATTCTTTTATATATTTCAATGACATTTTAAAATGTTTTCACCCATTTTGTCCATCTTTTATTTAAATGTTTGTAGTAGCTACTTTATGGTCCTTGTCTGCTGATTTCAGCATCTGAATCATCACTGGATCTTCTTTTATCTGATTGTTGCTATGATTGTCAGTCCTATTTTACCTCCTAGTCACCTGTCTCAATTTTTTCAAATTTTATTGCAGATATTGTGTATAAGAGTTTTAGAGACTGAAGTTGATATTTCCTCCCAGGATTTTCATCCTTTCTTCTATTGACAGAAAGGGTGAAAGGATGATCACATCAATGCAGTCATCATTTGAGCTCTGCTGGCATCAGTCTACAGTTTAATCAGAATCAATCTCCATTTTCTTTTTTTAAAACCTTATGGATGCATATTTACATATCATAAAATTCATTCATTTCAACTGTCCCATACAATGACGAATAGAAAGATATATTTCTGGACATTCAATTATATTCTGCTGGTCTATATATCTATCATGTTATTCCAGTACCATAATGATTAGTTGTACTGAAGCTTTATAATGAATTTTGAATTCAGGAAATTTTCCTCTCCTTTGTTCTCATTGAAAATTGTTTTAGATATTCTAGGTATTTTGCATCTATATATACATTCACATTCTGCTTGTCAGTCAGGAAGAGACTGTTGGAAATTTGATATGAGTTTTCTGTAGTTCAATTTGGGGAGAAATGCCATTTTAGCAACAATGAGCTTTTCTATACACAACTATGGAATGTCTCTCTATTTATATCTTTAATTTCACTCAGCAATGTTTTGTAATTTTCAATGTGTAAGTATGGCACATTATGTTGAATTCTTTTCATGCTATAATTAAAGGAATTGTATCCTTATTTTCTTATTTGAATTGGTCATTTTTCTTCTGTAGAAAGCTTAGATTATTAGTTTGAGATCTACTTTACATTCTTATGTATGGATTACATCTACAAATTTTCCTTTAAGCACTGATTAAATGCACCCATCAATTTAATAAGCTGTGTTTTCATTTTCATTCAGTTGAAAATACTAATTCCCCTTGAAATGTTTTCTTTCACCCATGGATTATTCAGAAATGTGTAGTTTAATTGAAAGATGTTTGCATAGCTCCCAAATTTCTGTCTGTGTTAACTTGTAATTCTATTAATCGTGGTTGGAGAACACACAGTATATAATTTAAAACTTTTCACATTGTTAAGGTTTGTTTTTTGGACAAGCATGTATTTTTCTTGGAGATTTTCCCATGAGAGTTTAAAAATCATGCATAATCTGCTGTTTTTGAGTGGAGGGTTCTGTTAGGAAAGGTTGGTTGATAGTGTTGCTCAAGTCTTTTTTGTCCTTTCTGATTTTTTGTCTCATGGTAATATCAGTTAGAGTGGTGTATTGTTCACAGCAATTACTACCAGTTTCTTATTCATGTATTTTGTGACTCTGTTTACTGGCTGAAAGATGTTTATGATTACAATATCATCCTGCCAATTTGACACTTTTATCATTACAAAATGTACCTCTTACTATCTGTAAGTCTTTTTGTCTTAAAACCTTTTTTTTCAGATATTACAGAAGGGTACTTTAAGTATTTGATTTGTTAACTCTTTGTATGGTCTATATTTCTCTAGTCCTTTCTTTCAACCAATGTATATCTTCAAATCTAAAGTGTGTCTTTGTAAATACATGTGGTTGAATCTTGTATTTTCTTTTGTCATGTTTACTATATTAATATTATCTACCACTTTTAGTTGTCTTTATTTCTTATTGTGATTTCATATTATAATCTGGTGTTATTCACATACTGTAATAAGCCTTTTCTTCCTCTCACTTTTTTGGCACTTTTTTGTCAAACATATTAGATCTCTGTATTTTATAATCCCTACAATGCAACTATACAAATTTCAGCAGATCACTAGGAATACTTGGTATATTTTAGCTAGAACCTACCAAGGAATATGTATATTTTTTCCTGAAATTGTTACACAAAATGAACTTGGGTTTGCTTTAACTAAAATGATATGAAATCATAAATATGCAAAGGCAAATAGAAAGCATTTTATAGAACAACAGGACTGTAGACAGTTCTTGAAGATACAGGTCTGACTAGATACCAGTGTTGCAAATCCTTTAAAGAACACTGTTTGCAGGTCAATGCTTCTAAGCCCATCTTTATTTTCACCATTATTTTGACAGTTTTCCCACAGTTGTATGAGAGATGTTTAACTAGTATAATTACATGCTCATATTTATTTGTGAGATGAGTGGATATAATTATGGGAATTTTCCACATACGAAAAAGCATTTTCAAATCTTTAGGTGGAGTGTGAAATTGATTTTTGATGGAAAACTATGAAGAGTTATTAAACTTTGGTTTCATTGTGTTGTTAAATGAAGCTTGTTTTACAAGGTCTTCTGGAGATTACTGCTAAACTAAAATAAAATGACAGAGAGAGAGGGGTGGAGAGGGAGAGATATGTGTGTAGAGGGAGCATGTGGTATGGGTGATGGGATATTCCTAGATTTATAGCCTTATAAGTTCAAAAAACTTGTAGGGTTGGAAAGCCTACAAACTTTATTTCTGATTATATCCACCAAACTGGGGTGAAATTTCAAAATACAATTCTGAGCTAGGAAGAGTGGTAGAGACCTTAATGAAATGTGCTATAATTCATTTTCTTGCGATGCATCTTAGTGAGTTATAGGATTTTAGAAATCTGAAGTTATCCATCCCCTGAAATTCTTGCTTCCTTTATAAGGAGTGTTTTTATATTACCTGAAGTACCTGGGTGAACTCAATATGATCTTCAAAAAGAATGTTAAATTTAAACAGTTGTTCATTTACACATCCATGTATTCATCTTTCTCTTAATAACATTTGTTGACTAACATTCTCTTACTCTCAGAATGATACAGTGTGCAACATAAAGATATTGGCCAATGGATACTTCCCTCATACTCATTTAATATTTATGTGCAAATAAATCTTTATTGAACGGCTAAATGATTATTTTTCAGCTAAATTAGGATTATTGCACAAAGTATTATCTGTGCAGTAAACATCATGTATTCTTCCCAAAATTGGAAGGAAAAAATACTAGCCCTGTTGTCTAAAAGGATTTCTTATAGAACAACCATTGAGTTCAAGAGTTCATGATGGATTTTAGAATGGGTTTACTTTTGGTGTACATTCACTGTGCTATTAGAAAAGCACAGTTTTACAAGAACGTTATTTAAAAAATCATAATTTGTAAGGACTTGTTAGCACTTAAAACAAATGGCCTAATAAAACATGCAATAACTTAATATATATCTATTAGGTAACATGATTAGATCTTAGGTGCCAATATTGATACAGCTTGATGAATCATTGTAGAAGTAAAAGGGATCTTACCACTTCTGGCTGTACTTTAGAACAAGACATGATATGCCTAATTCTTGATTGCTACCAATCACATTTTAAAACATCTTAAATGTGTATATGTTTTTGTGTTGAAATTATACCTGAAAAAAACAATTAAAAATATCATTATTATTTTACAAAAAAAAAATCTGGGTGCTTAATCATGTCCTTTTCTTTGGCAGGAAGCACAGGGAAGAAACAGAGAGAAGGCATTGTTTACTAGACAGCTGTGACCAGGTAGGTCTTCTCTGGTAATCACAGTATTTCTGCATAAATGGTAATATTTCACACCATGATTCAAAATTCTAGTTGAAAAACAAAGGCCACTCAGTAGTAACTTTAATAATAAGGATCCCACAGAAGAGTTCTTGACTTCTCTGTATACAGATTTTCAGAAGTGAATCCTTTGCCTGTTTGGACTCAAGTATCACTTTTCCATCTCTCATTCTGCAATGAATTAAGAAAAGAAAAAACATTTTTCCTTTTGTAAGCACAAATGCAGTGTCATTTTTCCTCCTGGTTTCTAAGATTTTTTTGACTATCTTTGTACAAGAACTATACAGCTTTGATGTTGCACTGTAGCAATTTTGAAATTTGGAAATGTAAGACTTCACAATTTGTTCATCTTCTTCAGAAGACTTTTGGCTATTTCAGGTTCCTTACATTTCCATATAAATTTTAGAATCAGTTTGCAAACTTCTAATAACTGAACTGGGGTTCTAATAGGGATACCATTAAATTGGTAGGTCAGTTCTGGGAGTATTGTCATCTTAATAATATTAAGTCTGATCCACCAATACGTGTTGTCTCTCCATTTATTTTGGTCTTTAGTTTCTGTCAGAAATGTTTAGTAGTTTTCAAAATATCAGTTACATTTATTCTAAGCATTTTATTATTTTTGATTCTATAAAAGCAGAGTTTTTTACATGCATTCAGAATTTTCATTGAAATGTTAAAATTAAATTGGTTATTTATTGATGCATACCTTGTTATCTTGCTGAATTCCTTTATTACTACTAATAGTATTTTAGTGAATTCCTTAAGATTTTTGTATATATGATATCATGTTATCTGCAAATAGAGATAGTTGCAGAACTTCCTTTCAAATTTGGGTGCAATTTTTTCCTTTTCTTGCCTAATTGCTTGGGCTAGATCATCTAGTTCACTTTGCATAAATGGGGCAAGAGTGGGTATCCATGTCTTATTCCTGATATTAGGTCAAAAGCTATCAGTGTTTCAAGTATGAAGCTGGCTTGAGGTTTCTTTGAAAAAAAAAAGACATTATCTGATTCACAGAGGCTTTGTTTCTACATTTATTTAGCATTGAACTATTTAAAAATCAAAGATTATTGTATTTTTGTTGAAAGCCACTTGGTTGTAATTTACTATACTTTTACATGTCTGTGTTCATGAGTTATATTGGAATATACTTTCCTATTACAAGAATTGTCTTTCCCTGGTTTTAGAATTAGGTTAAGACTCTTACCCTTTCTTCTGTTTCTAAAACATATTAAATAAAATGGTATTATTTGCCCTGCAAAATTTTCATAGATTTTGCCAGTGCAAACATTCTGGTTAAGGGTTTAATTTATGGGGATTTATTAACTCTAGATTTAATTTCTTTATTACATACTGGACTATCATTGTTTGTAGATTTCTCTTATTGTCATTTTAATGCCTTTGATAAATATCAATGACCCTCCTTTCAGTGCTGATATTGGCATTTGAGTCTTATTCCTTTCATTCTTTATCATGGCTGGAGATCTATCACTTGATTGACATTATCAAAGAACAAGCTGTTGATTTCATTCATTTTCTTCATTGATTTAGTGGTTTCAATTTTTGATTACTGTTCTAAATTTTAATATTTCCTTTCTCCTTTATTCTTTTGTTTGAATTTTCTCTTCTTTGACTAGTTTTTTTTAACTTTTTTTTTCATTTTTATTGAGATTGTTCAGATACCATACAATTATCCAAAGATCCAAAGTGTACAATCACTTGCCCCTGGGTACCCTCATACAGCTGTGCATCATCACACTTAATTTTTGTTCAATTTTTAGAAACTTTTCATTACTCCAGACAAGAAATAAAGTGAAAGATGAAAAAAGAAAAAAAGAAAAGGAAACTCTAATCCTCTCCTATCCCTAACCAACACCCCTCAATTGCTAACTCCTAGTTTTGATATAGTACATTTGTTACTGTTTATGAAAAAATTGTTGAAATACTACTAACTGTAGTATATAGTTTGTAATACGTATATAATTCTTCCCTATATGCCCCTCTATTATTAACTTCTAATTGTATTGTCATACATTTGTTCTGGTTCATGGAAGCGATTTCTAGTATTTGTACAGTTGATCATGGACATTGCCCACCTTAGGATTCAGTTTTATGCATTCCCATCTTTTGACCTCCAACTTTCCTTCTGGTAACATATATGACTCTGAGCTTCCCCTTTCCACCTCATTTACACACCATTTGGCACTGTTAGTTATTCTCACAACTTGCTACCAAAACCCCTGTTCATTTCCAAACATTTAAGTTCATCTTAGTTGAACATTCTGCTCATAGTAAGCAACCACTCCCCATTCTTAAACCTCGTCCTATATCTTGGTACCTTATATTTCAAGTCTATGAGTTTACATATTATAATTAATTCCTATCAGTGAGACCCTGCCATAATTGTCCTTATGTGTCTGGCTTATTTCACTCAGTATATTGCCCTCAAGGTTTTGTCATCAACCCATTTTTTTTTTAATATCGTTTTGTTCACTCACCATACATTCCATCCTAAGTAAATAATCGATGGTTCTCTGCATGGTCATACATTTATGTGTTCACCACCTTCACCACTATCTATATAAGGGCATCTACATTTCTTCCACAAGGCAGGACGGAGAGTCAAAGAAGGTAGAGAGGCAAAAGAAAGAGGAAAAAAATGGCAGCTAGGAAGTAGCAAAAGGAAAAATAACCTTAAATCAAAGTAGAATAAAGAATCAGACAATATCACCAATGTCAAGTGTCTAACATGCCTCCCCTACCCCCACCCCATCTGCATTTACCTTGGTATATCACATTTGTTACCTTAAAGGAAGCATGATACAATGATTCTATACAGTCTCTAGCTTATGCTGATTGCATCCCTCCCCCAATGCCTCCCCATTTTTAACACCTTGGAAGGTTGACATTTGCTTGTTCTCCCTCGTAAAACAACATATTTGTACATTTTATCACAATTGTTGAATACTCTAGATTTCACCACGTTACACAGTCCCAGTCTTTACCTTTCCTCCTTTCTTGTGGTGTCTCACGTGCTCCCCATCTTCCTCTCTCATCCATATTCATAGTTATCTTTGTTCAGTGTACTTACATTGTTGTGCTACCATCTCCCAAAATTGTGTTCCAAACCACACACTCCTGTCTTCTATCACCCTGTAGTGCTCCCTTTAGTATTTCCTGGAGGACAGGTGTCTTGTTCACAAAGTCTCTCATTGTCTGTTTGTCAGAAAATATTTTGAGCTCTCCCTCATATTTGAAGGACAGCTTTGCTGGATATAGGATTCTTGGTTGGCAGTTTTTCTCTTTCAGTATCTTAAATATATCACACCACTTCCTTTTTGCCTCCATGGTTTCTGCTGAGAGATCTGCACATAGTCTTATTAAGCTTCCTTTGTATGTAATGGATCGCTTTTCTCTTGCTGCTTTCTGGATTCTCTCTTTGTCTTTGACATTTGATAATCTGATTATTAAGTGTCTTGCAGTAGGCCTACTCAAATCTCTTCTGTTTGCAGTATGCTGCGCTTCTTGGATCTGTAATTTTATGTCTTTCATAAGAGATGGGAAATTTTCATTAATTATTTCCTCTATTATTGCTTCTGCCCCCTTTCCCTTCTCTTCTCCTTCTGGGACACCAATGATACATACATTATTGTACTTTGTTTCATCCTTGAGTTCCTGGAGGCGTTGCTCATATTTTTTCATTCTTTTCTCCATCTGCTCCTTTGAGTGTAGGCTTTCAGGAGTTTTGTTCTCCAGTTCCTGAGTGCTTTCTTCTGCCTCTTGAGATCTGCTGTTGTATGTTTCCATTGTGTCTTTCATCTCTTGTGTTGTGCCTTTTATTTCCATAGATTCTACTAGTTGTTTTTTTGAACTTTTGATTTCTGCCATATATATGCCCAGTATTTCCTTTACAGCCTCTATCTCTTTTGCAATATCTTCTCTAAACTTTTTGATTTGATTTAGCATTAGTTTAAACTCCTGTATCTCAGTTGAAGTGTACGTTTGTTCCTTTGACTGGGCCATAACTTTGTTTTTCTTAGTGTAGGTTGTAATTTTCTGTTGTCTAGGTATGGTTTCCTTGGTTATCCAAATCAGGATTTCCCAGACAAGAATAGGCTCAGGTCCCAGAGGGAGGAAATATTCAGTATCTGGTTTCCCTGCGGGTGTGTCTTAGAAAATTGCTCCACCCTTTGATGCCTTAGGTCACTGTGCTTTTCTGCCCAGCAGGTGATGCCTGTTAGCCTATAATTCCTGACTGGTGTGAGGAGGTATGGCCATGTTCCCCCAGGCTCTGGGGTCTGGTTCTGAATGGAAAGGGCCCCACCCCTTCCTCCTAGAGAAGACAGAGCCCCCAGGTGGAGGTTATTAGCATTTCAATGGCCTCGCTCTCTGCTTGTGCTGTCTCCACCCTTCCCTGAGTCACAGCCCTGGAAATTGAATATGACTGGGGCTTTCTCCACTGAGCCAAAAAAGAAACAGATAGTCCCCTTCAGACCCAGTCCAAGGTGACCCTCTGGCTCTCCAAGGTCAGTCATCACCCAAAGCCTCTGTTTTTTGGGAATGCGTACCTGTAGTGAGCAGTTCACATTCGCTACTTAAAACCCCAGTTGGAGCTCTGCTGAGCTGTATTTGCTTGCTGGGAGAGAGCTTCTCTCTGGCACCACAAGGCTTTGCAGCTTGGGCTATGGGGGAGGGGTTCTCACAACTTGGATCCACAGGTTTTACTTACAGATTTTATGCTGTGTTCTCAGGCATTCCTCCCAATTCAGGTTGGTGTATGATGAGTGGATGGTCTCGTTTGTCCCCCCGCAGTTATTTTGGATTATTTACTAGTTGTTTCTGTTTTTTTGTAGTTGTTCCAGGGGGACTACTTATCTTCCACTCCTCTCTATGCCACCATCTTGCCCTGCCTCTTTGACTAGTTTTTTAAGTGAAAGTTTAGGTTACTACTTTTAGATCTTTCTTCATTCCTAATATACACCTTTCATACTACAAATTTCCCTCTAAGTCTGCCTTAGCTTTATCTACATTATTTAGTATGCTGTATTTTCATTTCACTTAATTTAAATATATTAATCTAGTAGAATTCTTCTTTAGCCCACCTATTTTTGAGGAATCTGTGATGTTCCAGTGGGTGGGAACTTATTTTCTTCATAAGAGTGATGCACACCTGTGGACAATAACACATCCTGTTATTCAGATGGTCACATTCTCCCAGGTAGTTTGAATTGCCCATGCTGATTTCTGTTCTCACACCTGGCCATGAAAATCACTTATTTTCCTTTTATCCAGAAGCAAGTTGCTACAAGCATAACTGAGGGTTAAGTCCCAAAGAAGGAAGCAAACATTAGGGGATTTGAAAACAGAAGGTCCCTGTCCAAACACTGCTAAAAGATAAAATGTGCATGTGCTAATACAAAGTATAAACTGCCCCAGTTAACCCACAGAAGGGCTGTAAAAGTCATAGGTCTGCCTGCACACAGCTTCTAGTCAGCTTTTTACCCCAAGAGCATAAGAATGATTGGTAACCATGAAAACAGGATATATGAGGAGACTCTAGCATGAAAGATGGGGAGCAAAACACACATAGCAAAGGAAGGGAATGATGAGAAGGGACAAAATATAGGGTTGACATAGCTAAAATTATATTCATAACTTCAGTGTGATAAGAGAAAATATTCTTATAAATAAAGATATGCATATATATTCATATATGCATGTGTATTCATATGCATATGTGTACATGGACACTTTATAGGTATAGACAGGTTGCTGCATGCACATTTATCCTGATGAATACACCAACAGGCTTATTGTTTTCATATCCTGGCTTACTGTAAATAGTAGAAAGGCAAGCTCATACACCAACCCTTGAAGGAATATGAACAGAACATATGTGTGTGTGTGTGTGTGTGTGTGTGTGTGTATGTATGTGTATATATATATGATGGAATATTATGTAGCTGTAAGACAGAATAAAGCCATGAAGCATATAACAAGATAGAAGAAACTTGAGGACATTATATTGTGTGAAATTAGCCAGGAACAAAAGGAAAAATACTGTATGGTTTCACTAATATAAACCAATTAATGAGCTAACTTTTAGAGTTAAAGATGAGTATACAGGTTATTACAATATAGAGGTAGAGATTGGGCATTTGATGATGAAGGAATATAGACTGTTCAAAAGGATTTTATATGTAGATCCCAAATAGATGTTATAATGCTGCATGATGATAGCATATTTTAAGTACATTGAACAGAGAGGACTGTGAGTATAGTTGAAAGAGGAATGTTAGGGGGCATGTATGAGACCAGAAGGAATGACAGAAGATCAAGACTGGAAATGTATAATTTAGTGAAACTTAGAGTGGTCAATGATGTTGACTAAATATGCAAATATAAGAATGATTTTACATGAGGGAGAACAAATGAATGTCAGTTTTGCAAAGTGTTGGGAATGGGATGGTATTGGGGAAAATACAATCAATGCAAACTAGCATATACCATTAACAGTAACACTGTAATATTCTTTCATTAACTGTAGCAAAGAAAATATAACAAAGCCAATTGTCTGTAAGAGAGGATAGAAGGAAGGGATATTAGATTCCTTGCAGTGGTTTGTCTGAACATTTTATTTGATTTTCTTTTATTTCTATGGTTTCTTCTTTTTATATTCATCATTTTTTTTCTTTTTTAAATCTTTTTTCTCCTCCTTTTACACTGTGGAAGAAATGGAAATATCCTCATATAGATTGTTGTGGTGAATGCATATCTATGATTATACCCAGAACCACTGACTTTTTTTTTTTACATAGGATAGAATGTTTAAAATATAAACAGAGGGATACAAGTCCTAAAGAAAATGCATAGAGAGGGATGTACATAGTCACTGTTTGTTGGGAAGTAGAATTGTGCAGCCCATCTGGATGGCTGTGTGTTGGTTCCACAGGAAGCAAAGTAAGAGGTTGTCATATTGTCCTGCAACCCCATTATTGGGTACATATATGGAAAAACTGAGATCAGGCATGAGAATGGACATTTGCCCACTGTTGTTACTGTTGTTTATGGTGGCAGTAATCACAATTTTCAATGGACAGAGTTGGCATAAGGATACATAGACTGATGAACAGAATAGAGAACTGTGGTTTATACATACAATGGAATATTGAGAAGCTACAAAAGGGAGTGAAGTTATGAGGTATGCAGTTAAGTAAATGGACCATAAGGGCAGTATGTTGAGTTATATACACCATAAATGAAAAGACAGACATTATATCACATAACTAATATGGACTAACTATAATGTGCAAACTTGGAGAATTGAATCTGACACCAAAGATTATCAGGGGAAGCTTATTTTAATGGTTCCTATATTGCAAGCTCTTATGACAGATACAGCTGTTCCTGAGCTCTAATGGTTATTTCTAAATTCTGAGATGCTGTGGTCTTTGTGCATAACAAGTTCACTCCCTGGAACTTTGGGTATCTGTGTGACACCTGAGACTCTGAGCCAGAGTACAGCAGCTATAGATGCCACCATTACCCCCTATAGAATATGTTAAAGTAGTTTAAAAAGACATTAGACTTCAATTGATGATGGGAATGAAATGGACTTTGTTGGGATTAAGGTAAATCAAACTAAAGGGTAAAGGATGGTACTGATATTATAAAACTTCAAATTCTGTTTGAGACCAAAGAAGAGATGTTTTGTTGGTGGACAATCTGTATTTCTGTAGCAAGCTATATATTTAACTTCTATGGTCAGTTTATTCAAACACTATAATTACATGAAACCTTGAATAGGGAGTGAGAGTAATTTTTGCAGAGAATAAAAAGGTATTTGAAAAGTCCACTTGAGTGTTGGGGAAATATTTGGAAATATTAAACTTCCCATGATGGGATTCCTTATATTCTCCACAAGCATTGGAGACTACCAATTTAGTAGGTTGAACACTTGATCTTGGGGCTTTCCCTTATGAAGCCTGTTATTGTAAAGGAGAGGCTAGACATACTTATAATTCTGCCCATGTTCACCCCCAGAGAACCTCTTTGTTGCTCAGGTGTGGCCTCTCTCTCTAAGCCATCTTGGCAGGTAGTTTCACTTCCTTTCCCTCTACATGGGTCATGAATCCCAGTGGTGTGAATATCCCTGTAAACATGAGATATGACATCTGTGGATGAGCTTGGACCCAGCACCATGAGATTGAAAAAGACTTCTTGACTTAAAATGAAAGAGAAATGAAACAAAATAAAATTTCAATGGCTGAGAAATTTCAAGTAGAGTCAAGAAGTCATTCTGCACATTTCTCTTATGCATTACATAGATATCCTTTTGTAATTTTTAGTGTATTAGAACAGCTAGAAAGAAATACCTCAAATGTTTGAACTACAATCCAGCATCCTTAATTCTTGAAGGTAATGGTATAGCTACATATCTTATATGGTGTGACCATGTGACTGTGAAAACCTTGAGGTTCACCCACATTCTTTCCAGTGTATAGAATGATAAGTAGAAAAATGGGGAGAAAACATTAAATGAATAATACAGGAGGATAGAGGCTTGGGATGTTTTGTGTGTTCTTTTTTACTTATATTTTTATTTTTATTTATGTTCTTGGAATTATGAAAATGTTCATGTATTGATTGTGGTGATGAATGCAGAGCTATATGATGATAGAGTGAACAACTGCTTGTATAGTTTGGATGATTGTATGGTATGTTACTATATTCCAATAAAATTGCAAGAAGTGTGTGTGTGTGTGTGTGTGTGTATACATATATATACATATACTACAGATATACAACAGCAGATTTGAAGAGATTGAAAAATGTATCAGTGAACTACAAGACAGCAAATAAATTCAAACAGGAAAAAGAACAATTGGAGGAAACAATGGATACGTTGGAGCAAGGTCACATAGAAATGATTGACAACACAATGTCACACAAACATACAAATCATGCTTGTCACAGAAGGAGAAGAGAAGGGAAAAGGACAAGGAAGAATATTCAAATGAATAATCACTGAAAATTTCCCAACACTTATAATAGATATAAGTATGCAAATACAAGAATCCCAAAATACTACAAGCAGTATAAATCTGATTAGCCACACTGGAAGACACATACTAATAAGACTGTCAAATGCTAAAGATAAGAAAATTCTGAATGAAGTTAGACAAAAGTGATTCACTACATAAAAGAGAAGCTAAATAAGTCTATGTGCTGATTTCTTATCTGACACAATTGAAACAAGGAGTCAGTGGTATGATATGTATAAGGTTATGAAAGAGAAAATAATGCCAGACAAGATTTTTTTATCCAGGCTGATATTGCTACTCAAGGGATTACTGCCACCTGAAAAGTAAAGACAGGAGAAAGAAGCCTGGAGGGTTGTTCAGAAATGAAGAGCATTAGTAAGGGAAACTAAAAGTATGAAAAGAGGAAAAAAATAGATCTGACAAATAAAAGCCAAAGGATAAAATGCCTTTACAGTAATAACATTGAATGTTAATGGATTAAACTCCATAATCAAAAGACACAGATTGGCAGAATGGATAAAAATATATGACTCACATTTATGCCAAGAGACTCATTTCTACCCAAATATAAAAATAGATTGACTGAGAAAGGATGGAAAAAGATATTCCACAGAAGCAGAAAACAAACACAAAAACAAGAAAAACTGGGAAGCCTATATTAATAGCAGACAAAGTAGACTTTAAAAGCAAATATGCTACAAGAGATAAAGAAGGACACTATATATTAATGAAAGGGCCAATTCACCAAGAAGAATTAACAATCAAGAATATTTATGCACCCAATCAGGTTGCCCCAAACTACATAAGGCATTTACTGGCAAAACAGTAGAGAGTAATAAATTGTCCCTACAATAAATGGGGAGACTTTAACACACCACTCTATTCAATAAATAGAATATTTAAACAGAAGATAAGTAAGAGAACCTAAATAATAGTATAAATGAACTGGACCAAACAAACATATGTAGAGCCTTGAACCCCAAGACAACAGGCCATATATTTTTCTCAAAGGCTCATGGATTATTTTCCAGGATAGACCATATCCTGGGGGCAAAATACATGTTTTAATAAATTTCCAAAGATTGAAAATATACAAAACACTTTCTCTGATAATAATGGAATGAAGCCAGAAAACAATAAGAAACTGGAAATTTTGCAATTATATGGAGGCTAAACAACACATTCTTAAACAACCAGTGGGTGTTCTAGTTTGCTAATGATGCCATTTTGCAAAACACCAGAAATGGCTTGGCTTTTATAAAGAGAATTAATTTGGTTACAAAGTTACAGTCTTAAGGCCATAAAGTTTCCAAGGTAAGGCATCAACAATTGAGTACTTTCACTGAAGGATGGCCAATGATGTCTGGAAAACCTCTGTTAACTGGGAAGGCATGTGGCTGGCATCTACTCTGGAGTTCTGGTTTCAAAGAGCTTTCTCCCAGGACATTCCTCTCTAGCTTGCAGCAGCTCTCTCCAAAATTTCACTGTTGGTTGCTCTGAGGTCTTTCTGTCTGTGAACTCCTCTATACAACTCCAGTGATCCAATTAACACCCACCCTGAATGGGTGGGATAACACTTCCATGGAAATTATCCAATCAAATATTTCACTAACAGTTGATTGAGTCACATCTCCATGGAAACACTTAATCAAAGATTTCTAATCTAATCAGCAATAATACATCTGCCCCCACCAGTTTACATCACAGAAGATGCCATTTTGGGGGCATACTACATCCAAACTGGCACAGTGCATCATAGAAGAAAATGCAAGAAAAATCAGAAAATATCTGATAGATATTTTGATCTGATAGATCAAAACTTATGGAATGTTGAGATGGGGCAAGATGGCAGCACAGGAAGGTGTGGAATCTAGTTAGTCTTCTAGCACAGTTAGCAAATAGCCAGGAACTCTCTGGCACAACACTTTGGGGGACATCAGTGACTGAACACACCTCATACAACATCTGGAATGGGTGGAAGGGCCAAGATGACAGCATAGATTTGTAAGTAAAGCCCCTGAAGAGGGGGTGACCCTCCCTCTACTGGCATAGCAGGCTGGGTTGGAATACTCCACTGTGAGCAAAAGAAGCAGGCTCTAATAGGAGCAAGGGAAGGTATCTCAACAAAATTCCAATTGCAGTTTTAACTAATTTGGGCTATGGAATACAAGCTATGAAAACAGATAAACCCAAAGCATGCAGCAATGGGAGCCTGAGGTCTCTCCCCACAGAGAGGATGGAGAGCTGATGGGAAAATATAATAAAACAAATAAATAAGAAAGGAGGGTTTTGGAGTTGTCTGAAATCAGAATACTGGAAAAGGATATTTGAGATTTCAGTGAGGGTGACATTTCCTGGTATGGTCATGGCATGGATCACTGGTGGTTGACAGGGAGCCCCAAACCCAGGAATAGTAGATATCATCAGCAGGTTGTGAACCCAGTAAATGAGATATGACACTATCATGGTCTCAAAAAAAAATAACTGGTTTTCTGTTTGCCTTACCAAAATCATATCACATCTCACTGCCTTAAAAGGAAACCCCAGCCCAACAACCCAACTTTAGATGTCTACTCAAAATGGCATCCCCCGGATGAATTAGCTGAGGTTGATCTTTGTTCATAGACAAAGGCCATCTCTGGAGGTTCCTCATTGTGGGGGCTGTGTATATCAACTTCCCCACATGCCATCAGGCACACATCCCCTGTCCTCCTTACCCTCTGTCTCTGCACTAGAGGGTTCTGGGGGCATCCAGCTGAATAAGAAAATGGGCATGACATTGAAGTTCAAGTCAGGTATGGTAAGCTGCACAGAGGCAACCAACTTCTTGGGGCAGGAAAGGCCCCTGGAGGACTAGCCCATCCAGATGCCCACTCAGACTATGCTGGCAATGACAGTCCTGGCCTTCAGTAGGGAACTAGAAAATAGCCTGCATTGTAGTATTTTCTCCATCTATGGTCTGAACAACTGCTTTTCTTCAGCAAAACCTGAATTTCTCTGTCTCTCTCTCATAGCGACTTCCCACTGGAATTCCATGATTGCAGGGATGGATTGGGTTGCTGTTGATGGCTTGGTGCTAGCACCCAGCAGAAGCCAGTAAATATCTGACTATCTCCTCATCCCTCAGACTGGACTGGGCCTTCATAGACCCTCAAACTGTAGCTCATGCCCCCAGGTACTGCCTCATTCTCCTTCTACCATGTGTGGGTCTCTCTTCCACAGCTACTGTCCTCCCAAAGGGCAGGAATACAGCTGACCCCAACCTCACAGCAGCTGGGCATGGAGGACTGGATTCAAAGTACGTGTTTAGTAGGTATGATGGTTAGATTCATGTGTCAACTTGGCCAGGTGATAGTACCCAGCTGTCTGGTCAAGAAAACACTGGCCTAACAATTGTTGTGAAGATGTTTGTGGCTGGTTAATAAACCAACAGGCTGGTTTATTAAATCATCAGTCAATTGCCTGCAGATGTGACTGATGACTCATGAAAGGGTGTGCCTTCCACAATGAGAGAATTCAATTGACTGGATTTAATCCAATTAATCAGTTGAAGATTTATATGCAAGACAGATAGAGGACCTTCACGTCTTCTTCAGCTGCCCAGTGAAGCATTTCCTGAGTTGTCAAAGTTGCTGGTTCTTTTCCTGAGGAGTTCATTGGACATCTTCCTTGGAGTTGGCCATTTGCTGACTGCTGTACAGAATTTGGACTTGTGAATACCCACAACTGTATGAGTCACTTTTATAAATTTTATAGTCATAGACACCTCTCATTGATTCTTTTTCCCTAGAGTACCCTAACTAATACAGTAGGTTACTCAGCAAACCTCTTGATCTGGATCTATAGCCTGGGAAGTGGGGATAGCATAGCTTCAATGAGTATGTGGTGGGATTGACTCTCTCATGGGCTTACATCCAAGAGACAGGAAACCCCAGATACAGCTCACTTTGATTCCAACCCTCCTGTAGGAAGACATCATCTACCGCTTTGCTCCAGTGAGCATCATAGATGTATGGGGTTCTGGGTTATGTCCATCCCTTCCCTGCCACAACATGCACAGTCCCCATGCTAATCTGGTTAAAGAGGTGGATCTGTCTCCTCATCCAAAGTCCATGGCACTTGGGATGCTCCTGGCATCCAACAGGTCAGTCACTATTAGGGATGATAGGTCCAACTCTAGAGACCATGATGGTATCACATCTCATTTTCTTGGTACACCACCTGCTGATGATATCTAGTAGTACTGTTGGATTCACCAACTAGTATGGCAGAAGTTCTATCTGCTAGGTTCACTGAATTCAGCTAAGGGAGTAAAAACATGTTGGGAGGTTGAGCAAGATGGTGAAGTGGTGACATGTAAGTTGCAGTTACTCTTCTGCCACAGTTGGTAGAAAGCCAGGAACTGCATAGACAGTACATCACAGAGGAATTTGGGGTTGGATAAACTTCATAAAACACTTAGTGAATATGTGGAACATCTGATATCAGTGAAATCTCTCTCACAGCCAGGGGGCCCACATCCCTCCCTGCTAGGCACAACACTGAGGGAGAAGGGGCTAGTCTTGCTGGGAACCAGGAAGGAGAATAAAAGCTGCAACTATAGATAAACTGAGAGCAGGCACTGGAAAATCTGGGAGCAGTCAGCCCAGTGGAGAGGAGATAGGGCTAGCAATACAGCAAAATTAGAAAGCAAAATAAAAACAGACTTTTTGGAGTCAGGTGAACATAATATGGAGAAGACCAGGGCTCAAACAGAATCAGACACATATGCAAATCCGGGGGGGGGGGAGCCCTTGTCTGAAAAACCAGCTTCTCTGCTTTCTTGATTCCTCCTTAATCACACTCAGCTCCTGGGATTTTAGTATTTCAATAGCCCATTAGGTTTGCAAAGACTGTAAATAGTCCATACTGGGCCCTTCCATTTTTTAATTTTTTTTCTCTTTCTCTGAAACATTTACTCTAGGAAGCCCACTGCAAAAAGCCTCAAAGACTTGTCATTTGGGCCCAGGCAAGAGCAGAGCTAAGACAGCTGTGAGGGACAAAGCGATAACACTAATTGCAGAGAAAATTTGCTAAGTACCATAACTCCCCAGCATTTTTGGGAACAGAGATCCAGGGCCTGGAATTCATTAACTAGCATCATTCAGCTAAGTCCAGACAGGGTTAGGGTCACCTGGAGAACTAAAGGCTCCCTGCCTTCTTCCACTGGTGGGGGAGCTTTGGGCTTGCAAGTGCCACCTGCTGAACAGCATAGGAGAAGCACAGAATCTAAAGGTCTCACAGAAGTGTTCCCCTTTCAAGGAAACTCCATACCCACCTCCAAATACCTGGGCCTCTCTGGACTAGGAAAATATGACTGGGGCTGGCAATACCTGAGGAGATTACCCCAGAAAATGGCTACATAGAGGCAGGGCAAGAAACAGAAAATAAAGAGGTGAAAAAGTCTGGTCAACTAAACAGAGTCTAAGTTAAAGGTCCAGAATAAGCTGAACTAAACACCAAAGGTTAGAGAACAAAGCTAACCAACAAGAAAACCCTATGTGAAAGATTGAAAACAAGCTCCAGAATAAACTAATCAAGAAAGTCAGATGCCTATACAGCTTAAAATAATGAGCCATACTAGGAAACATGAAAATATGGATCAGCCAAAGGAACAAACAAATAGTTCCACTGAGATACAGGAGTTAAAGCAATTATTGCTAAATCAATTCAATGAGCTGAAGGAAGAACTAATTGGAGATGTTCAAACAAATCTAAACCAATTCAAAAATCAAGTCAATGAACTGAAGGAAGAATAGAAAAAGAGATGAAGGATATAAGAACACTGCATGACCATAAGGAAGAATCCATAAACTTGAAAAAACAAATGACAGGACTTATGGGAATGAAGGGCATAATGGAGGAGATGAAAAAGACAATGGAGGGAGACAACAGTGGATTTGAACAGGCAGAAGAAAGGATCAGTGAATTGGAAGATCAGACATCTGAATTCATGCACATGAAAGAACATGATGAAAATAATGGAAAAATATGAGCAGAGTATTAGGAGCTGAGTGACAACATGAAATGCACAAATATACATTTTATGGTTGTCCCAGAGGGAGAAGAGAGGGGGAGAGGGGCAGAAAAATAATAGAAGAAATAATCACTGAAAATTTCCTAACTCTTATGAAAGATAGAAAATTAGAGATTCAAGAAGTACAGCATACCCCAAACAGAATAGACCCCAATAGACATACTCAAAGACACTTACAGATAAGATTGTCTAATTTCAAAGACAAAGAAAGAATTCTAAAAGCTGCAGGAGAAAAGCAATCCATTGGATACAAGAGAAAGTCTTTAAGACTATGCACAGATTTCTCCACAGGAACCATGGAGGTGAGAAGACAGTGGTATGATATATTTAACATACTGAAAGAGAAGAACTGGCAATGAAGGATTCTATATCAAACAAAACTGTCCTTCAAAAGTGAGAGAGAGATTAAAATATTTTCAGATGAAGAGACACTGAGAGAGTTTGTGAATATGAGACCAGCACTACAAGAAATACTAAAGGGAGTGCTACAGGCTGATAGGAAAAGATAGGAGAAAGAGGTTTGGAGAAGAATGTAAAAATGAAGATAATCAGGAAAGGTAAAAAAAAAGAGAGAGAGGAAAAAATTAGATGTGACATATAAAATCCTAAAGACAAAATGATAGAGGAAAGTACTGCCCTTACATAATAACACTAAATGTTAAAGGATTAAACTCCCCAATAAAAAGACACAGACTAGCAGATTGGATTGAAAAACAGGAGCCATCTATATGCTGTCTACAAGAAACTCACCTTAGACACAAGGACAAAAATAAGCTGAAAGTGAAAGGTTGGAAAAAGATATTTCATGCAAACAGCAACCAGAAAAACGTAGGATTAGCTATATTAATATAAGAGAAAGTAGAATTCAAAAGTAAAACAATTAAAGAAAGAAGGACACTATATATTAATAAAAGGGTCAATTCATCAAGAAAACATAACAACTATAAACACTTATGCACCAAGCCAGAGTGCCCCAAAATTCATGAGGCAGACACTGAGAACACTGAAAGGAGAAGCAGATAACTCCACAATAATATTTGGAGACTTCAGTACACTGCTCTCATCAGTGGATAGAACATCTAGACAGAGGATCAAGAAGGAAATGGAGATGTTGAATTATATGATAAATGAACTAGAATTGACAAATATTTATAGAGCACTACACCCAACAACAGCAGGATACACATTCTTTTCAAGTTCTCATGGAACATTTTCCAGGATAGACCACATGCTGGGTCACAAAGCAAGCCTCAACAAATTTACAAATATTGATATTGTAAAAAACACTATCTCAGATCATAATGGAATTAAGTTAGAAATAAATAAAAGGCAGAAGATTGAAAAATCCACAAATATGTGGAGAATAAACAACACACTCTTAGAAAATCAGTGGGTAAAGGAAGAAATTACAAGAGGAATTAGTAAATATCTCAAGGCAAATGAATATGAAAACACAACATATCAAAACTTATGGGATGCAGCAAAGACAGTGCTGAGAGGGAAATTTATTGCCTTAAATGCCTATATTAAAAGAGAAGAGACCAAAAATTGAGGAATTAACTCTCCACATTGAAGAACTAGAGAAAGAACAGCAAATAAACCCCAAAGCAAACAGAAGGAAAGAAATAACAAAGATCAGAACAGGAATAAATGAAACTGAGAACAGGAAAACATTAGCGAGAATCAACAAAACCAGAAGCAAAAAAAAAAAAAAAAAAAAAAAAAAAAAAAAAAAAAAAAAAGAGAGGGAGCAGATGCAATCCACTGTGGGTGGGGAGATACTTGGGCCTAAGCATGTCTTGCCTTAGGTCCTGCTCAGGCCCACCCTAGGTCTCCTTAGATGTACGAATCAGGCCAACCAGCAGGTGTGAGGGGCAGGATCCAGGAAGTGGTTGCACTCAGTCCTCTCTCTGGGACCTTTGATGTCCCAATGACTCTGCTCACCAGAACAATCAGGCAGGACACCCTTGTGCCATGCTGCCACCTGCTCTGTGCTCACAATGCCACTTGGGGTTTGCAGCCACCCCAACTCATCCAGGGATGGCCCAGCTAGAGCTGGGCCTTTTAAGGATGGAGAGATTAGAGATGCAGAGACAGAGAAATATTTTGTTCCCTTCTCCTGATATCAAGGTCACCAGATACAACCAAGGAAGCCTAGATAGCAAGATGGTAAAGGTTAGGGTGACCTAGAGGCCAGTAGCACAACCTGAGTCTGGAGAGAAGAGAAAGCTAGGAAGTTCCCTGTTCTTCCTCTTTGACCCGTCCTTCCTCCTTCCTGACAAGACCCCAGAAGCCAAGATCCATTGGATACAGAGGCTCTCACAGGCCTAGGGGTGAGCTGGAGGGAGCCAGGGAAGCGGGTCCAACCACCAGGATGAGAGAGTGTTGGGGATAGTGACTGCTGTTAGGGAGCCATTCCTTGGTACTTACTGGTTTTTTCCCATTTTGTAGATGAGCAAGCAGCACCAGCAAGAGGTTCCCAGCCTGGAAGGTGGGACTCAGGACTTCCACTTTCACCCCTTTCTGTTATTCTTTCTGGTAATCACAGATATCCTTCTTCACTGAATGCTTCCTAGGCCAGGTCTGCAAAGGTCTATGCTCTTTAGGTGCCTTCATGTCCCCTGCTCCAAGCCCCCCAGACCCACATGAGGTTGAGTCCCAGACCCCACATTTGTTCAAGGAAACAGAGGCTATGAGAAGAAACCATATTAGCTTGTCTGAACAGGGCAATTAGAGGCCCAGCTGCAGATTTGAATTGGGGTCCATATGACCCTAAATGCTGTGCAATGTATCAGGGCCCAGAAATGTATCATCTGACAACAACATTGAAAGGATGGGTGGGTGAATAGAAGAACCAATGCAGTAGGGAGGATTATGTTGTGGACAGGGGGATAGCCTGCTCCACAGGGGAAGAAAATGATCATGAAATTGGATGGAGGTTCAGCAGAGCACCTGGAGAGGACTAAAGGACCAGACCACTCAGGACTGTGAACACTGGATAAAGGACTCAGGCCTCTGCAGTTTGGCAGGTTAGTAGGAGACCCAACCCAGGCTGTCTTCTCAAAGACTCCATGTGCCAGAGCTGGAGGGAGGTTAGCTGGCACATGGTCCATGAGTACTCTAGCATGGATCCCTGAGCATTAGCCAGAATGAGGAGTCCTCTCTAGTTCTCTGTGGTATAGTGTGTGCTATAACATCTGCCTGCTTTGTCTTGGGGAAGATGGGGTGGCATTCTGGCTGGAGGCCTGGACCTGGCTACATGTAAAATCTTTGTTCAGGAGAGGTCAGTATCCAGAGATGCTTGAGTATGGCACTAAGGATTTGATGCACCCACCTGGATATCCAATGCCCTTCTGCATGCTACTGTTTTACATGTCCAGATGGATGGCACAGGTGGTGCTGTTGGCCCCTCTGGTTTAGAGGGGCAGCAAGTAGTTGTGCACAGTTCCCTAAGAATGAGCATCTATGGGTGGGAGAGACTGCAGTGAGCAAGGTAGAGAGAGATGGAAGAGGAGGAAGTGTGCCTAGAGGCTGAACTGAGGCCTCAGGTCCTCAGGGACTGTATGGAGGGCAACTCCCTAAACTGTGTGTTCAACTTGATCATGAATAGCCAAGTACCGAGGTCCATGGGGCCTCTAGAAGCTTTATTCTGGCATGAGAACCTACTGGCTGATGTTTACGTGGAGTCAGTAGAATATTGGCACCTGAATGGACGGAACAGAGAAGGGCTGTCAGTGAGAAGGGACAGAAAGTCACCTTTTTTCCCAAGCCTCAGGACACCCTGGGGCAAATCTCACATTATGGCTTCTCTATTGGAGTTGGAGGAGTCAGTTACCTGTGTCCCTGACAAGCTGCACCCAAGCTATTCAAGGAATTGGCAGCTGGTCCTGCTACTTGATGCTGCATTAGGAGTCTGGCAGTTGAATGGGAGGCTTAAATTGAGGGCCTCTCCCAGGACATGACCTACCCTCCCTGTGCTACCAATGCAGCTTGTTTATGGACACCCAGCTAATTATTAATCAACATAACTCCATGTGCTTCAGAAGTCTGAGAGGTCATTCAGCATCACTCCATTTCAAAAGTTGAAAACTGAGGCCCAGAGAGACAAGAAAACTTTTCCCTGTCACAGGTTGGAGAAGAGTGGGGTGGAAATCCCAGCACAGGCTGCCAGAGTCCCAGGGACTATGCTGAGCCCTGGGCTTCACTGAACCCTCAAGCAATCCATCCCTTCCCCCCACAGGCTGGGCCCCCACCAGTATTTTATCATGGCTTTGTTCTTCCAGGTCTCGAAGGTGTTGATGTCTGATGGAAGCAGAGAATCCAGCTCCCAAGACAGGGGTCACTGCACAGCAGGGTGGCCACTGTGATGCTACCAGGAGCCTCATTCCAGGTCTCCTCCCAGTTTCAATCCAGTAGGTGGAGTCTGGATGCCCCAGCTATCCCCAGTCAAAAAGTCTGATGCTGAACAGGGAGATGTGGTTGTGGGATTTCTGGCTCCTGCCACTAGACAGAGGGTGCCCCAGCCTTCACTCACTTTTTGCCCTTGTCTTACTTCTGCATCTTGCTGAGTCTGTCCAAGGTCTTGGGCCTGGCATATAGTTACTCCTCTGGAACAATGATGAGACTTCTGAAGGTTGATGGGAACATATTTCTCTCGGTCATGACTTTGTGTTCCTAGAACAGAGGGATGAACAGGATGCTGAGGATGACTGCAGGGGGTGCTGGGCAGTCTAGGGACTGTTGTCTGGGTCTGAGCTCCTGTTGCCAACTTTCCTTGCTTCAAATCCTGCTCAGTTGTCTAATTGTTCTCAGAGCTGTGTTTGAGCAGCATCTCCTTCAGCAAGTTGGACTTGATCCCAAACCTCCCACTTATTCTCCCCTCAGACAGGTCTTCTCTGCATCAGATTATCCCCAGGAAGAAATAAGGAAGGTGTGTGGTGCCAGGGAGTGTTCTTCCCAGGTGGATCCCTCATTTTCCTCCCCTCCCACCATGAGTGCCACTGCTGCTCACTTTCCTTCTCTCTTCAAAGTTGATCAATTTGCCCTAAGAGTGGACAGTATTTGGACCTGAGGATAATGACCTGAGGCCAGTGGGCTTCAGGACAAGTTCGTAGCTATGCTATGGGAATTTGAGTACCTTATCCTTGAGTACAGAAGTGTTGAGAGAGCTCCATTCTTCTCCTGGGTCCCCATGGGAGAGGTTTGCTTGGTGTGGAGAAAATTATAGCTGCCTGAAGATTCCACCACAGTGAAAACAGCCTTCTCAAGATTCTTCAGCCCTGATGGGTAGTGACAAAGGGATGGTCAGCTGTACTCACAGGGTTCTTCAGACCACCCCACCCATTTTGAACCCCACCTGGGCCAACCTGTGCCAGAAATATGTGTCCCTCAATCCAGGTATAGAACCACCAGGGACACCGCTTAATGAAACCTGCCCAAAGACAAAACTCAAGGAGCACTGTACATAACAATTCTTGTTAACAAGTGACTCTGATTCCACTAATGGAAACCTTAGCCTAGAGCTGTCAGAGGGTCCTCCCATCTGGACATCCTATTCCCCAATTTTAGATACCTTCACTGTTGTGAATCTTGGAGCTGGAAGAAGTCTTCTTGAACACAGGTATCTCCCTTGAGTTCTGCACTCCTTGGAACAAGGTGACCAAGGTTCATGGAAAGGCAATCCAAGCCCAGATCTCCTGAGCATGAAGCCAGGGACGTCTCCATGCCCTGGGGTCCTTCAAATTGTCAATGACTTCCTCTCTGATCCTATTTTCCACCTGTCTCTCTGTCCTGGACCCTGTTGTAACACAGTGCTAGGCTGGACTTCCTTCTCCTGCCTCTGTGTGTAGCTCCTTCTGCAGGTCTTTATCCTCTCAGCCTCAGTTTTACTTTTCTGAAAGTCAGCATCCTACCTACCCTGAACATGAAAACAAAATGCTGCTGGAAGATAAGAGAGGATTTAGAAACCAACACCCAGTTAGTCAGAACTGTTTCAATGGGCCAGTGGTTGAGAGGGCATGATCATCTCACTTAAAACAAAATTAAGTTACCCTTTATGTTGCACAGACTGATCTCTCACATTGAATGTTTTCCATTCCCATTGATGATGAGAAACAGGCACAGATGGCATAGATAAGTGCACCATTGACTCAGAACCCAGGGTGCCTAGCTCCAAGTCACTGCTGTGAATACTGAGTTGGCTCCCTAAAGCCTCCAAAGGGAAACAAAAGGATATTGTTTACTTTTTACATCAAAAACACATGGATTTTAATATTTGATATTTCTGTCCACTGCAGTCATCATTGTCTGGGAAGCCCAACTCATAGAATCCTGGCTAGAGTGTGCCCTTTGAGTGGAGACCAGGTTTTTGGCTTCCTACCCACCACAGCAAGTAGAGAGGCTTTTCTCTTGGGTCTCAGTGATATCAACTTTGCCCTAGGACACCAATGCTTAGACACACCCAGAGAGATGGAGCCAGCAGGTGAAAGTTGCTTTGGGCACCAAGAGCTTCCATGAGGCAGGTGAGAGTTTATGCATGATATTGACCACCATTATTTTGCAGGTGTTCCCAGGGCAGATGACCTGGTTCCAGGGACAGAAGTGGGATGCTGAGGCTGACTTACTCACTGTTGCCCTCTTTAACAAACCCCAATCTTACTTAGGTCTTCTGAAACCATTTGCTCACAGTTCTCTGGATCATCCTTCTCAAAGTTGTGCTTGTCCATGGAGTTGAAGATCATGGCCAGAGCCCTATCATGTTTGGGAATTTATTATATGTCAGGGCACAGGCCATCAGGGCATGGGTCCTGGAGCTGGCTCCCTAAAGGGAAGTGTCTGAGGGCCCTCTGGAGCTGTGTTAGTGTAGCATATGGAGTTCTGAGCCTCCAGTAGGATTTGGGTTTAGAGGGGTCTCACTGACTTCTTTTGCTCCCCTAGGAAAATTCCATGGAATGAGGGAGTTCTTTTCTAATCATTCCTTCCCCCATATCCTACAAAAACTGCACATCTGTCTTACAGCTCCTTCCCCTGAAGGCAACCTGCTGGCCTATCCCTCTGGGTACTCATCCTGCTCAACTCTTTGGGTGAAGTCAGCAAAAGAGGACATCAGTCAAATCCTCAAGTATTGGGTTGAGATCTGGAGCCAAAAGACCTGAGCATGTGGCCTTGGGAAAATCACCTCCTTTGTGAGCCTCAGTTTCTCTTCTGCAGGTCACTGTTACTGCAGACAGTGAAAAAGCCCCACCTCTGCCAAAATCAGAAAACCAGCACAAGTCTCCTAAGATGTCATGTCAGACAGGAAATCCCAAACCCTGAAGATCCCAAGGACCATCACCACCAATACTGGTCCTTCCCTGACTCAGCACTCTCCACACCCAGGTGAGCCAGTTCTTATCCAGAGCTGAATAGTGGGTGTAGTCAGTACCCAGTTCTCACAAGATCACAAGATTGGGAGATGTGATGACTTGGCTGTGGGCCCATGTCTGGAAGACTCCAGAGCCCCCTGCTGAACCTCCTTGTCCTGCAGAAAGGGTGCTGCCCTTGGCTAGCTTCTATTGCAGGAAACTATTCCACAATGTCTATCACTTTCTGCTTTCTACAAGATACTGTTGGGTCTGGGGAGAGCCTCTTAAGTCTGTTGTTAAGTTGCATCCTGGTTTCCTTGCTGATTTCACGCATTGACAGAGCAATGCAGCAGAATGTCTATAGGTGAGTAGACATGAGAAGGATACCAGCCCCAACTGGCTTCACACTCTGGGTAACACTACTCCTGCCCCATTTGTGGAGATCCCTGGGAGGATCAGAAACAAAGGATCTAAGTTCATATCCTCCACAGTCACACAGAGCTTATCTCCAGAGAGATACTAGAAAACTGAGCAGTTAAAACAAGGGTAGACCAACAGAGATCTTGGAGTTAAAGGCTACTATGCAGAAAGTTCTTGTATATCTGACTGAAATTTCAGGTACAATCAGAGGCAGTAAGATGTAGACAAATGCTATCCAAATGGTTAGAAGTAAATTTATAAATATACTGCTTCAAAACTTTGAGTATGAACACATCTCATATTTACATATGTTGTTACTTAAAGACAGTTAAGATAACATCACTTTAGTTGAAGTACTCTATGATCAAAGTCATTTCTGAGGAAGTATAGTTAGTGATTTTTCTAATTCTAACCTCCATCTGTTCCTTCACTCATTCAGTCATTTGCTTTGTGCGCTACTGTGGTACCTAACCCCTATGAGCTTCAAGTTCCCCATCAAATAGAAGTATTAGAATAATCTCTAGGATTATTTCTGGATAAGTTTTAAATTATACAATTCTTTATACCACACTTTGAAGATTATAAAAAATGCAGGGAAATTACAGAGTACCCATATACTGCCTAACCAAATACAGTTTCTACTTTTAACATATCACTAGGAGAAAACCAATCTTGATAATAGTTAGTAACTGAGGTCCATAGTTTACAATAGGGTTCACTCTTTGCATACACAGTTCTGTGGGATTTTGACAGATGCATGATGCATTGCATTCAGCAACACATGAGCATACAGAATACTTGCACTCCCCTAAAAGTGCCCTGTACTCTACCTATTCATCCTGTCAGCTCATAAACCTGTAGGCAAAACCCATATTTTTTTCACTATCTCTATTGTTTTGCCTTATCCCCAAGATTCATGTAGTGGAAATCATAGAAAGGCACTTATGAGGAATTAAGGACTTATGCAATGATGAATGAGTCATTTAGCCATGAATTCTGGCATTTTCCTTTCCATATTTTAATTTTTGAAGTTTTTATATTTGTCATCTCCACCTAGTGTTGATGGAATTACTTATTGTGACCTTTAAAATACAAGTTCCTAATCGGTGGTCAAAAGATACCACAGCAAGAGAATCAGAAGACATCCACTCTTCCTCCAATCCTGTATAAAGTTAACCACTGTCCTGAGTCAGAAAATGGTCCTTGTTAAAGTTATTTTGAGAGACATCCAAATTTCTGAGGTGGATGCTATCTACACCTTGAGGAATGCCCCACAACTTCTAATGCTGAAAATATCAGATGGTCAGCCTCAGCTTCTGGCCAGTTTACTGGCACTGAAATGCATATTTTCTTTGGAAAAGGCATGCTTTTGTGTTTCCTTCAGTGAGCCAGGGAAGGTATGCTGGTACTACTTGCTTCTCCCCTAAAATAAACTGATGCACCTTCATGGCTTCTTCCTTGAATGACCATGTGAGGGCTGGTACCTCATTTCAATCAACACAGTACAAGAAAGAACCAAATCTTACCTCCCTGGCTGGAGTAGAAACAAGATTTAATATAATATACAAGTTAAGCATTTGCTATTTAAAACAAATATCTACCACTTCCAATCAGTGCTTTTAAGTGTCATCATGTGGTTCCAGTCAACTTTTTCCCTTCTTTCGTGAAACCAACATGTGCCAGATAGATACTGTCCCTAAGCCTAGGTCCCAAAATTAAGGTACTATGGCACAGGGCTGAAACTTGAGCAAGAAATAAATCTTCCTTGTTGTATACCATTAAGATTTTGACATCATTTATTAATGGAGCATAACTTAGCCTAAGCTGATCAATGTAAGTGGCATAACCAAAATCCCATAAGTAACAGTGACTGACTACCAGATTGAACCTCTTAAAGGAACCTCTCACATGGAGTGATGCATAGAAGTAAGAGAGACCAACATCTCTAAGGTTAGAGAATCTTTGTAGTTTAAACTGTTATCCCCCAGGGGATCCTGATTTTTTCTATAGCTACAAGTTGGCAGGAAGATGGGTCTGCTGTTTAAGAAGAATTAAGAAAAAATTATTTTTTGAAAAATTCTAAAGTTGACAATCCAAATTGGGAGCTTATTTCCATTGGCTTCAATTTTCTTGGGTCTTGCTATTTCACCAGGATTAGCTTTATGGGGTATTTTGCCTTTCTGCAAAATGACTCTTTTCCTTTCTCCAACTTTGAGATCATGTTTGGTTTGGGAGCTTGATATCTACTAATGGGAAATGGAAAAACCTGAGTGCTAGAACAACAAACATCCCAGAAATCAAGTCCTGACATTTGAGCTCCAAGAGCTTAAGATAAAGAAGATGTGGTTTCTATAGTTTCAAAATGAGCCACCAATTAGACCTTCTACTTTGGTGTCTGGGGCACAATATCCTATAGGACCCAGAAGAAATCACAGTCTATTATTCCTCACAAACTCAAGGCCAAGGTGTCAAGTACTTCAGAAGGAAGGTATTAGAGTGGCAACATTTGAATTACAAAGGAATTGTCCTTACCTGTTGAGGTTAGATGGCTGAAGTTCTCCAATATCACATCATTGTACAGTTATTCTGAGCAGGATCCTGTTGCTCCCAATACTTCTGGGGAAAGGTCATAGTCACATGTTTGAATAGTCACATCTTTAAATGCAATACTACATTTTATTATATTTTATTCAATCTAGTGTTATCCACATTCAATGACTGATCTATGAGATAGATACTTGTTCTTACACTGATCATTCAAATTTAACCATGACATTATATAAGATACCTATTCTCTACACAATTTTGCTTTTTTGTTTGAGAAAAAAATCACATTCAAAAAATCTCATTGTGAAATTTTTATGCAACATGATAATGAAAAATATACTAATATCAGAAAAAAGGGGACTTACCAGAAGAAGAAACAGAATCAGTCTTTGTCCCTTCCTTTATAACAATGGAGGGTAAAGTCTTTATAGCAGTGTTTATAGTTCTGAGGTAGAGGAACTGAGGCATTTGAATTTTCTAACCAGCACAAAAATAAATTCATGTACTGCAGCAAATGGTATCAAAGATGTGAAAATACAGGAAATATGTTATTTGCATACTTCAGAAAGAAAAGTAGAGAGGGAGAAATGTAGGAAGAGAGATGAGAAGGGAAGGAGGTAGAGGAAGAGGAGGGAAGGATAAAAGGAAAGATTTTAAAAAGAGACAGTGATCCAAATAAAGATTGGGAAAGGTTTAAAAATCTATTAGAGAGAGCTATGAGTAATACAATGAGTAAAATGTCTAATTAAATCTAAGAGACATGATAATGTGCCTATGTATCTGCTACAAATATTTCCTTGAAATTGAGAGGTGTAAAGTAAAAGGAGACAAATTAAAGCATGTTAAATTCTCTTCTTTTTAGATAAGTGAGAGGAAGATGAGGTGAGTATTGGAGAATGTTGCTACTACAAATTATACTTTCAAATATGTTTGTTCAATATTTAAAAATAACCCCTAACCCACACAGATCACCTGCATGTGTCTCCACTTACCCCACAGATCCCCAGTCCCTGACTTCCAATAATACCAATCAATGCCTGTTACTAACCTCCCAATCTCTGAGCTAATACAGTCTTCCCTAATAACAGAGCCCCACAATTCTAAAATGACTGACCTTCAACAAACCTTCCAATCACAAACAGAATATGAGCTCCCCAATCACTTTCCTCCATGGACAGCCCAATCACTTCTTCTCACAGTTTGCTCATCCATTGATACTCATGGCCCATATCAATCTCTTTGTCCCATGTGATTCAAAATCACTTTCCAATCAAGCACCAATTACTGACAGGAACAGGACTCCAAATGAGTGCTTTTCTGGAAATCCTAATCACTGCCAGTTACTCCATTGCACCTCACCCTCATCAGCACTTCCCTGCTCCTGCTGGCTTTAACTGAAATCTGTCTCCTGAGAGACCTGCTTCCTTGTGGAGCTCTAAAGTGGATGTTTTTCCTCTCCTTCCACTATGACTTATGTAACTCAAGGCCTGTGGATGAGTTAAATGAATACTTTCAACCATTTCTCCTTTCTTCTTCAAAATTCCCAGCTCATTTAGAGTGCCATCAAATTTTAACCTATTAACCCCTTTTGTTTGTATAATCTACCAAATTATTTCACTGCCTCAGGAGTCCCCAAAACCACTTTAATAATTCACTAGCAGGGTCCACAGGATTCACTATATGATGATATTCATGGTTGTGATTTATTACACAGCAATGATACAAAGCAAAATCAGCAAATGAAAAGGTACCTGGGGAAAAGTCTGGAGGAAACCAGACACACTTCAAAGAATCTGCTCCCAGTGGAGTCACATAAGATGCAATTAATTCCTCCAGCTATGAATTGTGACAATATGTATGAAGCTTTCTAGAGAATCAGTGCCCAAGTTTTTGTAGGGTCAGGACACACAAGCACACTCAGCCTAGCATGGACAAAAATTCCAGACTTCTGGAAGGAAAATAAGCTTTCAACATAAACCACATTTTTTTTTTACAGTGAGACACTGTTATCAGTTCTGACAATGGAGGAAATCATCTGGAAATCTACATTCCCAGACATCAGCTAAGGTTCATCCTTGCAAGCATGCCTTTCTAAGGATAGCCATCTCATACATGCTATGTTAAATCTTCTCTGCAGTGACTCTTTCTCATTCACAGAAACTTTAGCACCAACTTCCTCTCCAGTACAGCTCCTGCCATCATTCTTCACTTCCTCTAGATCCATGTAGAAGGGCCAATCAGTACCTGTAATCTCTCTTTTCCAACTCTAACAATATTTACTTCCACCCATACTCAGTCACCCACTTGCTAACCGTCCAAGTGATGGCATCATGGTGAAAACATCAGCAACAATCCAAGTGAGGAAGTCCAACCCTTCTGCATTTTCCCTTAGCTCCCCAGGAGACCCATGCATGTATATCTTTATTGTCTGCCCAAATTACTTTGGGATGTGTTGCTATTTCACACTAACCTATAAAATCCTGCACTAAATAAACTTCTCTTCCCTTGGTCTCACATGGAAATTGAAGTTTTAAAACACAGTCAGTATTGACCTTTACACATTGGCCCAATTTGTCCTAGTGCTAACCAGATATGCCTCATTCATAAATCTAATTGAACTCTGGGCTCTTTTTCACCTTTATTAACAGTGGCTATATGCACTAATACTAACATTCATATCTGCTGAGCTCTAGCTCTGAGTTTCAGGTGTCACACAGATACCCAAAGTTTCAGAGACTGATCAGATTATACACAAAGGAATCAGCATCTCAGAATTTGGAGATACTGGCCCTTATTTTTAACTGACACAAATATCACAAAAAAGAAAGATTAGTGGATATTACATGCCTCCTAATGGGAGATCATACCAAGATGAATGATGGATCCTTACCAAAGAAATTGTTCCCAAATCTGATCCAGAAACCGTTTGACTGAAAATACAGAGAAAGAGTACCATGAAAATTATCAAAGCAACACAGTCAGCCAAATATAGTCTGTGGAAAACTCTTGTAACAAATGACCCAAACCTGGCTGATCCCTGGAACTTTGGGTATCTGTGTAATCCCTGAGACTCAGAACCAGAATTCAGGATCTATGAACACTAGCATTTCCCCATACAGCAAATATTAGAGAAGATGAAAAAGTGATCAGATTTCAATTAGAGATATACACCAAATGGACTTGTTTAGAACTAAGGTAAACAAGAATAAAGGGAAAAGGATGATATTGACTGTCTTTTAAAACCTCAAATTCTGTGTGAGATCAAAGGAAGAGATGGTAGTTTGGTGCAAAATCCATATTTTCTGTAGCACACTATGTAAATTAACTTGAATGGTAAGTTAATTCAAATGCCATAATTGCACTGAAGCTTGAATAAGGGGTGAGGTCTGATAGGTTTGTACAGGTTAGCATGAGAACTCAACATATCCCAGAGTAATTTTGCAGAGAATAAAAAGTATTTGCCAAACACACTTGAAGGCCTGGGGGAAAATGTGGAAATTACAAACCAGGGGAATTCCTGATATTCTTTCAGTCATTGGGGACTCCCATTGTAGGAGGCCAAGTCCTTGATCTTGGGTCTTGCCCTTATGAAGCTTGTTACTGCAAAGGAGAGCTAAGCATACTTATAATTGTGCTTAAGTATCACTCCCAGAGAATCTCTTTTATTTCTCAGCTGTGGCTCTCTCTCAGCACACTCAGCAGGTAAACTCACTGCCTCTCCTTACATGGGATATTTACTCCCAGGTGTAAAAATATCCCTGGCATTGTGGGACATGACTCTTGGGGATGATCCTGGACCTGTCATCATGGGATTGAGGAAGACTTCCTGACCAATGGGGGTAGATAAATTTAACAAATTAAAGTTTCAGTGGCTGAGAGATCTCAAATGAGATTGAGAGATCATTTTGGATGCTATTCTTGTGCATTATATAGAGATCCCTTGCTAGCTTTTAGTGCATTAGAATAGCTGGAAGGGAATACCTGAAACTGTAGCCTTGACTGTTGGAGATGATTGTAGAACTAAATAGTTTATATGGTGTGACTGTGTGATTTTGAAAACCTTTTGGCTCATACTCCCTTATCCAGTGTATGCACAGATGAGTAGAAATTGAGGACAAAAAAGTGAATGAATAATAGGGGACAAAAAGGAGTATGAGATCTTTTTGGATGTTCTTTTTTACTTCAATTTTAATTTTTTTTCTTTTTTTAATTTTTTGAGTAATGAAAATGTTCAAAAATTGATTTGGTGATGAAAGCATAATGATATGATTATACTGTGAAAAATTGATTGTACACTTTGGATGATTTTATGATAGGTGAATATATCTGAATAGAATTCCATTAAAAATACTTAGTTCACTCCTCATGACTTTCTTTAAGTAATGAATTCAGCAAAAATTAAAAAGCCTTGGAAGATAGTTTTTAATCAACTGTCACTTGACTGTTCCCAATATTATTAAAGATGTCTCTGGAGATGAAATTTGAAGAAACTGCTTTGAGTAAGAAGTCAATTACATTGGTTCTTTGTGAAAATTAAGGTAGTCATGTTGTGTTGAGAGTTCTCTCAATGGAAGGCACTTGATAAATTTTGAACCATGGATTCCCTGTTTGTAAGGCTAACATTCCATATTTACTACTTACCTGATCTTTCTTAAAGTACATAAACTGTTAAGGTTTTCAGCTCTGCAAAATTAATAATCAGGCAGCTCAGGTGACTTTTATTTTATGCTCCAAGCAGAGAAATATTTTATCAAAAAGCTGTATTGCAACTTTTCTGTTAACTCTAGCAAGACTTCATCATTCTATTTTGGTACCTTCCTGAACTTGGCAAAACCATTTCTCATATTTTGAGTTTTTAAAATCTTTTATCTAATAGCTTGGTCTCAAATGACAAATAGTTTGGCTTGTATGGCACAGCAGGCATCAACTTCATGTAAGAGATTTTAAATAACTCATGAGAGATTTCCCCACCCAAATTCTTAGAATCATCTGTGTCCTTGCTTTTAATTTCCTCCACCAAGGAAAAGACCTTTTTTTCCCCAAAATATCTGTCATTGGCATGTGGAATATACATTCTAGGAGCAACTTAGGTTCTGCTATAGGAAAAGATACTTAACTGTGGGATTAACCATTAAAAGAGCTTATTTTTAGCATGATCATAGAAAGGAAGACTAGATTTTGGCTGACTGGCTTTCTCTGGGACTCTTGGACAATAACAATTGCTGTTCATGGTTAATTTTGTGCTCCTGTTCATTAAAGTCCCCTTGTAACTGTTCCAGGACAACAGCAGGGCTGCATTGCCCTGATCATATGCTAAGTAGTAGCATGAAGGAAACGAGTATATGTCCCTCCAATATGCATCAGTCTTCTAATGACAATATCAGAATTTAATCAATTAGTCACATTCCACAGCTGCAAGTAAAATTGTATGGTTTTAGTGAGTACCACTGAGTCTACCCAGGTTCTGTTCAATTGAGAGAGAGAGGGGAATGGATGTTTTAGGCCCACCAGGACCACATATGTTCCATAGTAGAAGAAAGTAAATAATTTATGAGATGTACTTATGTCAACAGACTGAATAGGAAACTTGTAAATGGAAGGAGACAGAAGTACAAAATCAAGGATGATTCACTGACTTCTGGCATGAGCAATTGTACATAAGTTTACTGTCCACTGATGTGGACTCACCTATTCAATTTGTTGTTTGAAATAATGAATTTTATGTCACTGTGAGGCACTTAATGTAGAGTTTCTCTATATTGTGGCAGCAGCACTGAGGGGTAGATGTGTGCTAACCATGTAGTAATACTCTAGGGCATGATGCAGTGCACTTAAGAGTCCAAAAGGGAAAATTGATTAGTTATAATATAAAATGAGTAATATAAAAGACATCATTAGCAGCTGATTCTTGATTTCAGAATGAAATTAACAGTTTACTTGCTTTTCTCTTTCACCTTCACACCTACCATACTGTTTTTCTCTCACACACATCTGTATATGTGTGCATGTGAGAGAAATCTGTCCCCCAAAATTTTATTCAATGTATTGAGTTCCTTTCTCCCTCAGGCATCTGCATGAAACAATTTAACAGGAGTTGAGTAAACTATTTCTTACTCATCTTAATGAAGTGAACAATGCCTTATTGTCATATTGTATTGCATCCTGAATGTTTATCTCTCTCTCTCTCTCTCTCTCTCTCTATCTCTCTATCTCTCTCTCTTCAACTCTTTGTCTCTTTCCCAAACTCAATCATTCTCTGTCTCTCTGGTATATAATGGTGTATATATAAATTTAAATATGTAAGAATAATTATTATTATGCAGTAAAATAAAGATTGCAACTCAGTAATAATATAAACAAGAAGTTTTATTGAATATTGACTATGTGCTGGGCTATCTTCTATGTTTGCATGTGTGTGCACATAGTATGTAAGTGGATGTTTTGCATGTGTTTACTAGTGCTTCTCAGTTTTTGAAATTTATGGTTAACTTTAGTAGCATATATATGCCTGATTTTAAATTAAATTAAATTAAATGCCAATGATTTTCTTCCTAAAAATTGTTTAAATGAATCTCATTTAATCTTTAAAACAACCCCATGGAACTAGTACTATAATCTTCCCCATTTAATACACTTTGATTTCAGATAAAATTCTACATCTGATGGATACTTAGTATAGAGATGAGACTTAGAAAAAAAAAAGAAATAAGTTTCCAGGACTGTATTTGTATTAAATTGTCTTATATCTTTTAAAAGCAAAATGAAATATATTTCATATGCTTCTATTTTTGGAAATAGTATACTCAATTCTAGGCTAATATCTATTATATATTTATTTTATCCATATCCCATATCAAAAGTTTGAAATAAAATAAAGTATACTACTTTCATATATAGGTCAATTTAGTATTGTAGTATAGCTTCTCCCATGATGTTTCATTGCAGTTAAGTGAATTGCCTGTAACAACCAGTTATTTTGAAATAGTTGTTCATCAGCCCAGTAAGCATGACATTTTTATGACAGAACTTATGGTTAGTACATCAAGTATTTCAATGACCTTATAAGTTTATAGAAAATTTCCAAAATAAAAGTGTCCCAAATATAGTATGAAATAAGCTTGCTCATTAAACTTAATTTTCACTAGGATATTCATATTTTCAAATTGGGCATGGACATTAGCCTTCCCTGCACCATCAGCTTGTTGTCCCAGACTTGGGAAGGTGGAGCAGTGAGAATTAACAAGCCCCATTCAGACATCATTTCAGCAGACTGGGAGCCTCCCTACACAGACCGGCAGCCCAGAACCACCCTGGGGGATGGCACTCACTTGTGACATAGCACAGTCATCCCTCTACAAGGGGGTGCAAGGCCTGGAAGAGGGACCCATTCACAAGTCTCAGGGGCCACACACAAATACCAAGGACTTATGGGTCAGTGGCAGAGACAAACTGTGGCAGGACTGAACTGAAGGATTAGACTATTGAAGCAGCTTTAAAACTCCAGGAACACCAGAGAGATTTGGTTGTTAGAGCTGCCCCCCTCCCTGACCACCCAGACACATGCACCTTATACAGGGCAGGCAACACCAACTACACACGCAAGCTTGGTACACCAACGGAACCCCACAAGACTTACACCCCCACTCACCACAGAGGCAAAGTGGGGGAGAACTGGCTTGAGGGGAACAAGTGGCTCATGGATGCCACCTGCTGGTTAGTCACAGAAAGTGTACTCCATGAAGCTGTAGACCTGACAAATTAGAGATAAGGATTTCAATTGGTCTACAAATCCTAAAAGAACCCTACCAAGTTAAGCAAATGCCAAGAGGCCAAAAACAACAGAAAATGTTAAAGCATATGAAAAAACCGGAAGATACGGATAACCCAAGCCCAAGCACCTAAATCAAAAGATCAGAAGAAATACAGTACTTAGAGCAACTAACTAAAGTACTAAAGATGAACGATGAGACCAAGGCAAAGGATATAAAGGACATCAAGAAAAGCATGGAACAGGATATAAAGGACATCAAGAAGAGCATGGAACAGGATATAAAGAACATCAAGAAGACTCTAGAAGAGCATAAAGAAGACATTGCAAGACTAAATAAAAAAAATAGATGATCTTATGGAAATCAAAGAAACTATTGACCAAATTAAAAAGATTCTGGATACTCATAGTACAAGACTACAGGAAGTTGAACAACGAATCTGTGACCTGGAAGATGACAGAATGGAAAATGAAAGCACAAAAGAAAGAATGGGGTAAAAAATCAAAAAAATCTAAATGGACCTCAGGGATTTGATAGATAATATAAAACATCCAAAAATAAGACTCATTGGTGTTCCAGAAGGAGAAGAAAAGGGTAAACATCTAGGAAGAGCATTCAAATAAATTGTTGGGGAAAACTTCCCAAATCTTCTAAACAACATAAATACACAAATCATAAATGCTCAGAAAACCCCAAATAGAATAAATCCAGATAAACCTGCCCTGAGACATATTCTGATCACACTGTCAAATATGGAAGAGAAGGAGCAACTTCTGAAAGCAGCAAGAGAAAAGCAATTCACCAAATACAAAGGAAACAGCATAAGACTAAGTAGTGACTACTCAGCAGCCACCATGGAGGCAAGAAGGCAGGGGCATGACATATTTAAAATTCTGAGAGAGAAAAATTTCCAGCCAAGAATACTTTATCCAGCAAAGCTCTCCTTCAAATTTGAGGGAGAGCTTACATTTTCACAGACAAACAAATACTGAGAGAATTTGCTAACAAGAGACCTGCCCTACTGGAGATACTAAAGGGAGCCCTGCAGACAGAGAAAGAAAGAAAGGACAGAGAGACATGGAGAATGGTTCAGTACTAAAGAGATTCAGTATGGGTACATTAAAGGATATTAATAGAGAGAGGGGAAAATATATATGACAAACATAAACCAAAGGATAAGATGGCTGATTCAAGAAATGTCTGC
>KN194610.1:91249-170261 GCA_000164785.2 Choloepus hoffmanni
CCAGGGATGTTTTGAGAGACAAAGAAGGCCACTACATACTAATAAAAGGGGCAATTCAACAAGAAGAAATAACAATCATAAATATTTATGCACCGAATCAAGGTGCCACAAAATACATGAGAGAAACAATGGCAAAACTAAAGGAAGCAATTGACGTTTCCACAATAATTGTGGGAGACTACAGCACATCACTCTTTCCTATAGATAGATCAACCAGACAGAAGAGCAATAAGGAAATTGAAAACCTAAATGATCTGATAAATGAATTGGATTTAACGGACATATATAGAACATTACATCCCAAATCACCAGGATACACATACTTCTCTAGTGCTCATGGGACTTTCTCCAGAATAGATCATATGCTGGGACATAAAACAAGCCTCAGTAAATTTAAAAAGAAGGAAATTATTCAAAGCACATTCTCTGACCACAATGGAATACAATTAGAAGTCAATAACCATCAGAGACTTAGAAAATTCACAAATACCTGGAGGTTAAACAACACACTCCTAAACAATCAGGGGGTTAAAGAAGAAATAGCAAGAGAAATTGCTAAACATAGAGAGACAAATGAAAATGAGAACACAACATACCAAAACCTATGGGATGCAGCAAAAGCGGTACTGAGGGGAAAATTTATAGCACTAAATGCATATATTAAAAAGGAAGAAAGAGCCAAAATTAAGGAACTAATGGATCAACTGAAAAAGCTAGAAAATGAAGAGCAAACCAATCCTATACCAAGTGGAAGAAAAAAAATAACAAGGATTAAAGCTGAAATAAATGACATAGAGAACAAAAAAACAATAGAGAGGATAAATAGCACCAAAAGTTGTTTCTTTGAGAAGATTAAGAAGATTGACAAGCCCCTAGCTAGACTGAGAAAATCAAAAAGAGAAGACCCATATAAACAAAATAATGAATGAGAAAGGTGACATTACTGCAGATCACGAGGAAATTAAAAAAATTATAAGAGGGTACTATGAACAACTGTATGACAACAAACTGGATAATGTAGAGGAAATGGACAATTTCCTGGAAACATATGAACAACCTAGCCTGACCAGAGAAGAAACAGAAGACCTCAAACATCCAATCACAATCAAAGAGATCCAAACAGTCATCAAAAAGTTTCCCACAAATAAATGCCCAGGGCGAGATGGCTTCACAGGAGAATTCTACCAAGCTTTCTAGAAAGAACTGACACCAATCTTACTTAAACTCTTTCAAAACGTAGAAGAAAATGGAACACTACCTAACTCATTTTATGAAGCTAACATCAATCTAATACAAAAACCAGGCAAGGATGCTACAAAAAAGGAAAACTACCAGCCAATCTCCCTAATGCATATAGATGCAAAAATCCTCAAAATACTTGCAAATTGAATCCAAAGACACATTGAAAAAATCATACACCATGACCAAGTGGGGTTCATTCCAGGCATGCAAGGATGGTTCAACATAAGAAAATCAATCAATGTATTACAACACATTAACAAATCAAAAGGGAAAAATCAAATGATCATCTCAATAGATGCTGAAAAAGCATTCGACAAAATCCAACATCCCTTTTTGATAAAAACACTTCAAAAGATCAGAATTGAAGGAAACTTCCTCAATATGATAAAGAGCATATATGAAAAACCCACAGCCAGCATAGTTCTCAATGGTGAGAGACTGAAAGCCTTCCCCTTAAGATCAGGAACAAGACAAGGATGCCCGCTATCACCACTGTTATTCAACATTGTGCTAGAAGTGCTAGCCAGGGCAATCCAGTAAGACAAAGAAATAAAAGGCATCCAAATTGGAAAGGAAGAAGTAAAACTGTCTTTGTTTGCAAATGATATGATCTTATATCTGGAAAACCCTGAGAAATTGATGATGCAGCTACTAGAGCTAAAAAACAAATTTAGCAAAGTAGCAGGATACAAGATTAATGCACACAAGTCAGTAATGTTTCTTTATGCTAGAAATGAACAAACTGAAGAGACACTCAAGAAAAAGATAACATTTTCAATAGCAACTAAAAAAATCAAGTACCTAGGAATAAACTTAACCAAAGATGTAAAAGACCTATACAAAGAAAACTACATAACTCTATTAAAAGAAATAGAAGGGGACCTTAAAAGATGGAAAAATATTCCATGTTCATGGATAGCAAGGCTAAATGTCATTAAGATGTCAATTCTACACAAATTCATCTGCAGCTTCAATGAAATCCCAATCAAAATTCCATCAACCTACTTTGCAGACTTGGAAAAGCTAGTTATCAAATTTATTTGGAAAGGGAAGATGCCTCAAATTTCTAAAGACACTCTAAAAAAGAAAAACCAAGTGGGGGACTTACACTCCCTGACTTTGAAGCTTATTATAAAGCCACAGTTGTCAAAACAGCATGGTACTGGCACAAAAATAGACATATAGATCAATGGAATTGAATTGACAATTCAGAGATAGACCCCAAGATCTAAGGCTGACTGATCTTTGACAAGGCCCCCAAAGTCACTGAACTGGGTCATAAAGTTCTTTTCAACAAATGGGGCTGGGAGAGTTGGATATCCATATCCAAAAGAATGAAAGAGGACCCCTACCTCACACCCTACACAAAAATTAACTCAAAATGGACCAAAGATCTCAATATAAAAGAAAGCACCATAAAACTCCTAGAAGATAATGTAGGAAAACATCTTCAACACCTTGTAGTAGGTGGCCACTTCCTAGACTTTACACCCAAAGCACAAGCAACAAAAGAATAAATAGATAAATGGGAACTCCTCAAGCTTAGAAGTTTCTGTAACTCAAAGGAATTTCTCAAAAAGGTAAAGAGGCAGCCAACTGAATGGGAAAAAATTTTTGGAAACCATGTATCTGACAAAAGACTGATATCTTGCATATATAAAGAAATCCTGCAACTCAATGATGATAGTACAGACAGGCCAAATATAAAATGGGCAAAAGATATGAAAAGACAGTTCTCTGAAGAGGAAATACAAATGGCCAAGAAACACATGAAAAAATGTTCAGCTTCACTAGCTATTAGAGAGAAGCAAATTAAGACCACAATGAGATACCATCTCACACCGATTAGAATGGCTGCCATTAAACACACAGGAAACTACAAATGTTGGAGGGGATGTGGAGTAATTGGAAGTCTTATTCATTGTTGGTGGGGCTGTATAATGGTTCAGCCACTCTGGAAGTCAGTCTGGCAGTTCCTTAGAAAACTAGATATATAGACACCCTTTGATCCAGTGATTGCACTTCTTGGTATATACCCTGAAGATGGGAGAGCAGTGACACGGCCAGATATCTGCATACCAATGTTCATAGCAGCATTATTCACAGTTGCCAAGAGATGGAAACAACCCAAATGTCCCTCAGCAGATGAGTGGATAAATAAAATGTGGTATATACACACGATGGAATGCTACACAGCAGTAAGAGGGAATGATGTTGTGAAACATATGACAACATGGATGAACCTTGAAGACAGAAGGCTGAGTGAAATAAGCCAGGCACAAAAAGACAAATATTGTATTCTACCACTAATGTGAACTTTAAAAAATGTAAAATGAATGGTTTATAATGTAGAATGTAGGGGAACTAGTGATAGAGAGCAATTAAGGAAGGGGGAACAATAATCCAAATAGAACAGATAAGCTATCATGGGTAAATTTAATGTTCTGGGAATGCCCAGGAATGACTATGGTCTGTTAATTTCTGATGGGTATAGTAGGACCAAGTTCACAGAAATGTTGCTATATTAGGGTTACTTTCTTGGGGTAGAGTAAGAAAATGTTGGAAGTAAAGTAGTTATCTTAGGTTAGTTGTCTTTTTCTTACTCCGTTGTTATGGTCTCTTTGAAATGTTCTTTTACTGTATTTTTTTATTTTTTATTATTTTTTTTTATTTTTCATACAGTTGATTTAGAGAAAAAAAAGTAAAAAAAAAAAAAAAACAAGGAAAAAATATGCAGATCCCCCTTGAGGAGCTGGTGGAGAATGCAGGGGTATTGGCCTGCCCTACCTTGATGGTTGCTAACATGCCCACAGACATAGGGGACTGCTGCTTTGATGGATTGAGCCCTCTAACTTGGAATTTGCCATTGGGAAGACTGTTGCTGCAAAGGAGAGGCTAGGCCTCCCTATAATTGTGCCTAAGGGCCTCCTCCTGAATGCCTCTTTGTTGCTCAGATGTGGCCCTCTCTCTCTAGCTAAGACAACTTGAAAGTTGAAATCACTGTCCTCTCCCCTATGTGGGATCAGACACCCAGGGGAGTGAATCTCCCTGGCAACATGGAATATGACTCCCAGGGAGGAATGTAGACCCGGCATCGTGGGATGGAAAGCATCTTCTTGACCAAACGGGGGATGTGAAAGGAAATGAAATAAGCTTCAGTGGCAGAGAGATTCCAAAAGGAGCTGTGAGGTCACTCTGGTGGGCACTCTTATGCACAATATAGACAACCCTTTTTAGGTTCTAATGAACTGGGGTATCTGGTGGTGGATGCCTGAAACTATCAAACTACAACCCAGAACCCATGAATCTTGAAGACAATTGTATAAAAATGTGGCTTATGAGGGGGGACAGTGGGATTGGGGGGGGCATAGGGATCACACTCCCATTTATCTAGTTTGTGGATGGATGAGTGGAAAGGTGGGGGAAGGAAACAAACAGACAAGGGTGCCCAGTGTTCTTTTTTACTGTAGTTGCTCCTTTTCACTTTAATTATGATTCTGGTTATTTTTGTGTGTGTGGTAATGAGGGTGTCAGGGATTGATTTTGGTAATGAATGTACAACTACATAATGGTCCTGTGAACAATCAAATGTACAATTTGTTTTGTATGACTGTGTGGTATGTGAATATATCTCAATAAAATGAATAATAAAAAAAGAAAAAAAGAATATAAATGTAATTCAATAACATATTTACACAAGAATATGTAATAATTCCAAATTAGAGAGTCATGGTCCTCCAATTAAATACAAATTTAAGGAAGTATTCTGTATGTCTTATCTTAACAATGAGAAGCTTAATAAAGTGCACATTTAGAATACAGTTTTGTAAAAACAAATGAAGAAGTAGTACATTTGAAAAGCCATATAAACACTGAATAAGAGCTTATTAATTTAGTGGAATCAATGAGTAGATGTATGGCATGATTTCAGTTTCCTGCATGGGGAAAAATCAGGGCACAGTTAAGACCTTATCTGAAAAATGGTTTCAAAGCACGGAAGAAATCAATTCCAAATTTTGACAGTAATCAATTGATAATGGTTTGATTTACTAGTTTGAAAAAACCATTGTCTTAAGTAGTACCATTGACAAAATCACAAACTTCAGCTTCTTGTTGAAAGTGGTTGAGTTCCTAGGTTAAATTAATTCAAGGAGCCAAATATCTTATATGTTAATGAAGAACTTTTTAATATCATGAGTAACTTGACACAAGCACAAATTTAATCAGATGAAGTTGTCATTTGAAGAAAGTATGTTATAACTCTAAAACATAATTATGGTCTATTGCTCTTTTTTATTTATTGTCATAGTGTTAAGTGAGCTACATGATTCGTGCCAATACCATTTTATATTCCTTTCTCCATAACCACATTCTATGTTGCCCTAAAAGAAACTGTTCAGCCTCACACAAAAACTTTAAGTGAAAAAAAAAAAATGTATGTTGTTTTAATTTGGACTGAGCTGACTGAACACATTCTTTTTCCAAATTATAAATATTTTACACACACACCCAAACACATGCATGCACAGACACACACAGGCATATATATATATAGGAAGCTAACTAGAAGAATATTGCTCCTTGGTTCAACTATAGATTTCCATCAAAATTCAAAAGCTATTAAATGTCATAGCAAATGTGATTTGATCACTCCCACATCTTGGGAATTTTTTCCAAATTTATGATAGACTGGGTAGACAAAAGTTATAAAAGAGGATTGTAGAAATGTCAAGTGCATCATGGAATTAGGGAGAATGTGGTAAATGTGGGATGTTGGAGTTAGGGATAAAATTATAGAGTGCTTCCTGTATCTGAAGACAAAATATTGACATTATTGTTAAAGACAACATGAAAATGTTAAAAGCGTAACTGCAGATTAGACATACAGGGGAAGAGGGACTGATGTTTTCCTGAAAAAGGAAATAGTAACATGGGAAATCATTCTTTTAAAAAGCATTTAATGAACACCTACAATGGGGCAAGAATTCTGGTATGTAATTAGAGGTCAGAGAAAAGAGATATTGTGCCTGTTTCTTGGCATTAACCATGAAGGATTAGCTTTAGCAGAAGATTAACAATAATGAAGGAAATTGCTAATGAAACTAGTAAAATTAGAAAAATAATATGATTCTGAAGGGTGGGGAAAAATTCACAAACTGTGAATATACATTTGTATGGATAATAGTGAATTTGAGTTTTCAGTTGTATTCATTGATCTCAGAATTTTACTATGACCCACCAGCTCATGGGAAACACTACAGCCCTTACTTGAACATCAAATTTTACTGAGTTGTTGGGACAATCCAATTTACCCATGTAAATACTTACAAAACTTATTCATGTGCTAATATTTAAAAATTCTTAAAATCATAACAAAAAAGTATTAACATTCCAGATGGGTAAAACAAGAATATAGGATTTGTTTATTTTATGAATTCCATCTTTCACAAAAATAAAATACAGGAAAAACAAGTTTGTCATCTTATCAGTGATATGATTTCCACACTGAAATATAAAATAGTTCATAAAATGAAATCTAAGTTCATTTTATACAATGTATATATGTTAATAAGATAGCAAAATATTTTTAGTTATATTTGTTGCTAGTTTTCCATGAACTTACCATTTATTGAAAACCAGAAAGGTGGATTGGTGTTTTCAAAATTATAACATTCATATATAAAGACATGCATGTTTGTAGGTACATAGTTATTCATACATGTGAACACCTGTGCATTTATATTGAAGGCTATTACATACATATAAAAGGTGTACAAATAACTATTTAGTTACTATTTAAGAAACCAATACCCAAGTCAAAATAAAAAATATTTCTAGCCCTTATTATACCTATGCATAGAATGAAAAAATTAATGTTAACCTCTACAAACAAAAATCAGGAAAAAATAACATATACTATTAAACATACATTGTTGATGTTTGGCCAAATAAAGATTGTATTTTTAAAATTAAAATATATGTGAAGTTTCAAATTTTACAATATGGGTTAAACTAAGACTTCTTAAAAATTTCTCTAGTTTTTATTCTTTGAAAGTCTTAGAGAAAGCATATTTCATTTTCTATTGCCTTAATCTAACCAAAAATAAATCGGAGAGAAATTGAGTTCCACAGCTCATGCATACATTCAACAAATTTTATTGAACCTCTGATACCTGTCAGGCACTGTTATAGGCACTTGGTTTGGAGAATGAACAAAACAAAGCTCTTCCATTATGAAATTTAGTTTCTGTTTGGGAGAAAGACAGTCAGAAATAAAGGCACATAAGATAATTTTTCATATACTAGTAACAGAAATGTGATTTATATAAAAGTAGAGAGATCAGAGTAAGGAGGATCAAGAAAGTCTGGGTGGGGGAAGCGTATGGTGATTTTAAGGGTATTCCTCAGTAGGCTTGACTGAGAATATGATCCTTTATGAAAATAGTCTCATTGAAAAATATGGAATTCACATTTTTAGATTACAGAATTCAACAGCCCCATTATTATTCTAAATACCATTAGTTAACTCAAACAAATAAGTCTTCATCTTGTAAAACCTGTCCCTGTCATATGTGATTAAAAGTCCTTTGATTTGATTTTGAAATATGTATTTCTAGCTCTAATTTTATTCTGAAGCTCTATGTAATATGTCTTCATTTTGTAGTAGTTTTTATTCCTTTTCTAGTCATCTCTTATTTATTCATTTATTTTTTGCTTGTTATGTGAAGAGTGGGAGATTTGAGATGGGATATGAGAACCACACTTTCAGCACAGACTTCATCTTCCTGGGACTGTTCTATTCTTAAAGGAAGTCTTTTTAGTTATTTTTATTATGACTTTAAAAGAAAATAAAGTTAAGATCCTTATTATTCAAGGGAGTTACTTTTCCATACATAGGAGTATGCTCAGCCATCTCTTTTATGGATGTCTTACATATTTCCAAAAGTGTTCCAAAAATGATCACTGATTTTCTGTTAAGCAGGAAAACCACTTCATTTGCAGGTTGTGCCTTCCAGATATTTCTGTTCCTCACCCTGCTGGGTGGTGAGTGACCCCTCCTGGCAGCAATGTCCTATGACTGCTATGCAGCCATCCGTCACCCACTGCACTGCACAATTCTAAGGAATGATAATGTCAGCATTTTCATGGCCAAAGCATCCTGTCTCATTGTGACCATCAACTAACATTTCACACAACTTATGCACTCCATTTATGCTTCTGTGGTTCAAGGCCCATTGATCAATTTTTCTGTGAAGTCCCAGCCATGTTGTAGCTGTCCTGTGTGGACACATCATGCTATGCATGAGGAGATTTCTAAGTGCTTGCATCTTCCATCTCATTCCTTTTATGTTATATATGCTTCTTATGTCCCAAGTTCTCCACACCATCCTACAAATGAGATCATCTGAGGCATCTGTTGTCACAATGTATTATGGGTCACCTACTATCATATATATGAAACCTAAATCATATCACACTCCAGGTCAGGGTAAGTTCTTGGCAATATCCTATACCACCCTCACACCCATACTTAACACCATCATTTACAGCTTTATGAATAAACATGTTCTGGCAGCAATGGTAAGTATACTCTAAAGTAATTTTCTGCATAAAAAAATGAGTACAGAAAATCCTTGAATGGTGTGCTTTCCCTACAATACCTAGAGGATATCCATTAATAGTTTCCTCTGTGAAGAATATCAGAATTTTGTGTATATCTTGACTGCCAAGTTTGTTCTCCACATGTGGAAAAAAGAGGATATTTTAGAAAATGCTGATTTACTGTACAGAGAAATTATAGACAGATATATAGATAGAATTATAAAATATGTACACACACATATGTACATATGTACTATGTGGTAAATCAAATTACTAAATCATTGCCAATAACAACATAAATTAATTGAAAGTAATATTTTGCTATATAAATTTTTTTTCCAAATATGCCTGTTTATGTTTAACTATCTCTACTTTTAACTTATCACAAATTATCACAAGAAAATAAATATCTATTAAGAAATTACTTAAATAATTTCATTACAATGAAAACTTTAAAACACATTAATGAGGTAAATATTTGAGTCAATTTTATTTTATGCAATTCACTAAATATTTTAGGTTAAATAAATATCATAGCACACTTAATATAAAATATGAAGATACATTAAATTTTAATGTTTGAAAAGCAATTACTTTGCCTTTTCCAATTTGAAATTGCAAAACAATATGAATATTAAATGATGATAATATTTTGGCAAATTTGCCATCATAAAGTAATGTACATGCTCATGAAATATGGCACAAACTTTCACATTCTGCATTTTTCATTTTAACAGTACATGTTAAGAAGTTTTTCTAAGCTGTTAAATCCAATCCAATTGTACTGAAATAGTAATTAAAATGTTGCAATAGATAAAAAATGATTTTTATATACCAGTTTGTTGCATTACAGATTGTGTTTCCCTTACTTCCATCTTTATAATCATCTTCTAGAATTGGTAGACCAAGGGGTTTTACTTCAGTACACAATAGACAATACAGTTGACTTGCTGCCATAGAGTATACCAAGATACAGCTTGGGGAAGATAATAGTGACTGGAAATGCTAATGTTAGTATTAGTTGTTTCAGTCTCACATTTTAAACCCTGATTTTAAAACTTCCATTAGTACCTGGTATGGAAACACCACCAGCATGAAACCAGGAGAAGTAAAAGCCTAGATGTCAATAACTTATAATTGTCAGCAAGAGAACATCATTCTCCAACTGAGCAAATCTGAGGATATATGGAATCTAAGAGTAAGAATGCATAGGGATGAATTTCTAAGCTAATGTAGTGAAACAAATCCACTATGTGGTGGGACTAAAGGCTTTATTTTCCTACAGAGACATAGTAAGGTTAATGTGCATGTCTTAATTGGGATCAAAGTAGGGTATAAGGCTGATAGCTTAACAAGTGAAAACCATGTTTCAATAAAGATGGATGTTGTAGGTGTAAGAAATGCAGGGATGGAAGTAGAAATCAAAAATTAGTTATTTTATGAATGTCATGAACTTAAAATCTTACACACAGACTGAATCAATACATCTAAAACTGTAATTTTTAATTTGAAGATGTGTATTTGCAGAGCTAAAAATCCAGGTAATTCTTTATGTTGCAGTGGAGATTTAGGCTATCCATTGAACAGCTCATTGCAGCTGGATACATTCTTTAAATTCTATGACAAATCACCTTAGAACAAAACATGCTTTTCTTTTTGAAGACTTTATTCTGATATCATTACAGAAAACAAAGAAGTAACAACACAAAACCTTGGTTAGAACTTGTACTGATTTAGATAGCTCAGTTTATGTAACCACAGGCCCACACAATGTAAACCAATAGAACAAATTTTGATTGTTGTTCCCTTTAAATGTCCTAATTTCCATTTCTAAAATCATGTTATTCTATATACAAACTGGAGAAATCATACTAACCGAAACAATATATTGATTCAAGAAAGCATTTTTGAAAAACAGTGCATTTAGTTTATTTTTATGTGTTGCAACTGCTGGTTCTGACACTAGACTGTTCACATATATGTGTACTTTTTTATATCAACTGTATGGTAAAATGAAATTCAAGAAGACAGACACTTCAATGATGTCCAAGTTTCTCTGATTACAAGTGGGTTCATTGAATGAACATGGGCATGCCTCATGGTGAGTTCTGCTAAGTGAGATTGCCGGATGCTGAGCTGCATGTCTAAGATCCAGCAGTAATTTCTGTGCTTTTACAGAAGAAAGGCAGGCCCATGCTTGGCCATGGGCACTTGATTAAAAATCCCCCTACTCCACAACAAATTGAGATTGCCCTTTGGCATACCAGTATAGCATATTAAAGGGAGAGTCCAAAGCTCATCATTCTTTCGGGATTCAGGTTTTCCTCATGGATGCAGAATCATCCCCATGTCCCCACACCAACCAGCAATGGCCACAACACCTCCAAAATCACCTGAAAACTTTGGGAGCCCTTTACATTTTCAGACTGCAGGGTAGCCTTCAGGATAGGGTCCTGTTGCTTAGCAACCGGACGCTGTCTGTGACGCAGAAGAGCGGCAGCATAGTTTGTGCATGCAAATTATATGTACCTGCTAGAATTCCAAGCCACTTTGGAAACAGTGCTGTCTCTGTCTCCTCCACTGGTTCAAGCCCCAGTGAGAATTTTTCTCTGAGATTTGTTACCTTGGTCTATCCTGTTGTATATTGGGAACACCTCGGTAAAGTGAGACCTATTTGGAGTCCTGGGAATAATACAGCTTACCATGGTGTGGAGTGTAGCTTATTCTGAAAAGAAGGCAGAGCTAAAAAGCCTCTATTTGAAAGTGGATATGAGGGTAGTGATGTAGTGTATCTGTAAGTTGATGACAAGAGAGGGAAAAAGGAAACATAAGTGTGTGCAGCAATAAAAGGGAACCCAATGAAAATACATGGACAGTATGAAGAGTACTCTTTATAATATTAGAAATCTTTAAACAAATGCCTTGAGGAAGACCCATTAATGCAATATGTGCAATGGGGGAAGCAAAGTATTTATTTTAGATTATTTGCTTTTCTTCAACTTTTCTTTTCGTTATTAAAATGTGGTATTTGATGCTTTTGTGTTTTGTAGCTTATTGCTTATGTTTAAAATGAATTCAATTCATAGAGCTTTTTTTTCTCTTTTCATGTTCCACATTCTCAAAATCTGGCACCACATGATACTCCAGGATCATCTTGGATTTTCCCCACCTTAACCCTGGAATCAAGCAGTGCTCCAAGGATTCCTAGTTTCTCATGTTAGAGATGCTAGGTAGAAACTAATATTTTGTTTTGTAGCTTAAAAGTAAAATTACACAATTCTAAGGAGTAGCCACCCCTCATTACAAATTCCATTAAGCCATTCCATATGGACAGGAGCAACATGGTCTACTGTTACACCTTCTGCCATTAGCTATCTTAAGCCATCATATATAGCACTCCTCATTACAGTTGTGGCTTGTTCACCTTTTCCTGTAGAAAGGAGGAAGTGTTTAAACACAGTTTTTTTTTATAGTATGGTAGGTAGATTTCAGTCTTTTAAAAGATTTTTTTCCAGGTTTTCCAATGTGTTGAATTCTTCTAAGTAGTATAAGGGAAATATATACACTTGGAGGGAGTACTATCCCAATTTGCATGATTAAATTATGCCATTTAACTCTGAGTGTTTATCTTCCATAGCCATCTGTTTTGGATTGCTAGTGTTGTTGTTAATCAAAATACCAGAAATGGACTGGGTTTTTAAAGGGGGTTTATTTGGTTACAAACTGTCTGAAGGCCATAAAGTGCCCATGGTAAGGCATCAACAATTAGGTACCTTCACTGAAAGATGACCATTGGTGTCCAGAAAACCTCTGTTAGCTGAGAAGTCATGTGGCTAGCATCTTCTTGCTCCCAGGTGGCATTTCAAAATGGCATTCTCCAAAATATTGCTCTTAGGGTGTTTTGTCCTCTCTTAGCTGAAGCTGCTCTTCCAAATGTCACTCTCAGTTGTTCCCCAAAATGTCACTCACAGCTGCTCTGCTCTATCTGTCTGTGAACTCCTTTTTATAACTCCAGTGATCCAAATAGCACCACCCTGAATGAGTGGGGTGACACTTCCATGGAAATTATCCAACCAAATATTTCACTCACAGGTGATTGAGTCACATCTCCATGGAAACACTCAAGCAGAGGATTCCAATCAATTCAACACTAATATGTCTGCACCCACAAGACTGCATTAAAGAATATGGCTTTTTCTGGGGGACTTAATATATACAAACCAGAACATTTCACCCCCTGAATCTCAGAAAATGATATGATTTCTAAATGCAATAGATTCACCCATCACAATATCACAAAAACTTAAATCCTATCAATAACAATAGGTAAGTAAAAGATCCCATCAAAATCAGTTACAGTAATGATCTATCATAAAGCAAAATTCCCCTCTGACTGTGGGCCTGTGAAATTTAGAAAGGAGGGACAATCATAGGACAAACATTCCCACTGCCATAAGGAGAAACTGAAAGGAAAATAGGGTTAAAGGGACTAAATCAGTTCCTAAAATCTGCAGGGCATACTTCATTGGATTTCAAGGTCTGAGAGTCATTTAGAAAATGGCATTTTATCCTTGGGGCTTGAGAGAGCAGGATTCCAGCCCTTTCCAAGGACCTTTGCAGCAGCCCTTTTCTCTCCAAATCCTAGGGTGATTGCTCCAATGTCCATTTTTGGGGGAAACCAACTTCTTGGTCCCACCCTCCTCAAATATTTGGGAAGCACCCTGACCCTTTTCCATCTCCAGGGCACATGCTCAACCCCTTCAGAAAAGTGGGGTCATGTCCAGGCTCTCCCTAATCCCTGGGGAATGTGCTTCAACCTCCCTGAGGCTTAGTGTTGCTGTAGTCTTCCTGAATATCAAGGCAAAATGCCCATTCTCTGTCTCTGGAGCAAACTAACCCTTTCCACATGTGTGGGCCACTCCACTCTGCCTGCCCAAGACCTCTGGACTCTGGATGACAACTTCCATGATTCTGTCCTTGAAGAAATTTTTTCTTCAATTTGTTCCTTCTCTGTCACCTCCTGTCCACACCAGCAGTGGTTCTGTCTAGACAGATCTCAGAAAAATTCTGTAGGCTTGGCATGCAGTTCACAGGGGTCAAAACTGTCAGAAAATAAGACTTTCCACAAATCCTCCCTTGAGAACTCCATCTCCATCCTGTCTTGTACTGAAATGGTTGTCAGTTCCATGTTTGGTTACATCCTCACATGGGGCTGTAGCCCCTGGATTCTCACATTCTGGAGTCCCAGAATTTTCCAAATATCAGTTTCTGGTTTCATTTTACCCAAGTGTTCATTTCTCTGCTTATTTATTTCCTGTTGCATTTTACTACTAGCTGCAAGGAGAAGCTGGGCTACATCCTGCACACATATCCTGGAGATCTCCTCAGCTAGTACCCCAATTTGTCACTTTCAGATTCTGCATTCTATCTGACACCAACACACAATTTTGCCAAAATCTCTGTTACCTTAAAACAAGGATCACCTTCCTTCCAGTTTGAAATGACACAGTCAACATTTCTGTATAAGGGCTCATTAAAGCCATCTTTAGAGTCCTTATTTCTTTCAACAGTCTGTTCAAAGCAATTTAGGCCTTTGGTATTAAGCTCCTCACTATTCTTCCAGAATCTTCTTCTATGTTTAAACAGCCACTCCAACATATTTGGTATTTGCAAATGCAGCAGCACCCCATGTCTCTGGTATGAGAATCTATTCTTGTTTGCTACTGTTGCCATTATGCAAAATACCAGAAATGGAATAGCTTTGAAAGAGAGAGGTTATTTGGTTACAAATTTACAGTTTTAAAGCCATTGTGTGTCCAAGGTAAGGCATCAACACAAGTAAACTTTCAGCAAAGGAAACCCGATGGTGTCCAGAAAACCTCTGTTAGCAGGGAAGAACATAGCTGGTGTCTGCTGATCCTGGGTTGTGTTCTAACTCCCCTCTCAGCTCCTGTGTGTTCTTCAAAATGTTACTGTTTTGGCATTTTGTCTTCTCTTAGCTTCTCCAGAGCAAACTTTTGGCTAAAATTCTTCTAATGATGATCTTATAAATTTCTCTCTAAGTTGCAGCTGCTTTCCAAAATGTGACTTTCAGATGCTCTGAGGTCCTTCTGTTTGTGAGCTCTTTTATAGGACTCCAACAATTAAATCAAGAACCACCCTGAACAGGCAGGGTCCACATATCCATGGAAATAATCCACATGTTGTACTCACAGTTGATTGTGTCACACCTCCATGGAAACACTCAAAGGATTCCAAACTTATCAACACTAATACCCCTGTTTTCTGCAAGATTGCATTAACAAATATGATGTTTTGGGGGACAAAATATATCCAAACTGGCACAGGTGATTAAAGAGATAAAGGATAGCAGAATACTCTAGAAGAGCAGAAAGAAGAATATGAAAGAATAAATGGAAAAATTGCCAGATTTTACATGAGTGATACCATAGATCAAATTTAAAATATACTAGAGACACACAACAGCAGATTTGAAGAGGCAGAAGAAAGAATAAGCAAACAAGAGATCAGAACAAATGAATTTGAACACACAAAAGAAGAAAGAGTGATATCATTGGATAAATTAGAAATGGATCTCAAATAAAAGACTGACAGCACAGAACATGTAAATATAAGAACATTGGTGTCCCAGAAATAGAAGAGAAGAGTAAAGGATCAGGAATATTATTTGATTAGATATTTGCAGAAAATGTCCCAACCCTTATAAAATACATACATATGCAAATAAAAGAAACCCAATGTACTACATATAGAATAAGTCCAAATAAACTCTTTCCAAGATGCATACTACTCAGTGTTAAAAGCTGAAGAGGAGAGGATCCTGAAAGCATCAAGAGAAAAATAACCACATACAACAGAAGGCAATTAAGACTAAGCACTGAAAACTTATCAGACACCATGGAGGAAAGAAGGCAGCAGTACAATATATTTATATATTCTGAAAGAGAAAAATTACAAGCCAAGAATTATTTAACCAACAAAGCTGTCCTTCAAAAATGAAAGAGAATTTAAAATTTTCACAGATAAAGAAAGGCTGAAAGAATTTGCTAACAAGAGTCCTGCCCTGCAAGAAATACTAAAGGGAATTCTACTGGCTGAAAAAAAAAAACAAAAAAAAACAAAAAACAAAAAAACAAAAAAACAAAAAAACAGGAGAGAAACCCTTAGAGAAGAGTATAGAAATTATGATCATCAGTAATGGCAACTAAAAGCCTAAAAAGAAATAAAAATACTAGTACTGACAAAATCCAATGGATAAAATTGTTGAAGTAAGAATGGCTTTCAGTAATTATATTGAATGGCAATGGATTACACTCCCCTAAAAAAAGACATAGAATGACAGTATGGATTGAAAAATATGTTCTATTGTATGCTGTTTACAAGAAACTTATTTTAAACCCAAAGATACAAATACATTGAAAGTAAATACATGGAAAAAAAATTCCACAAAAGCAGTAACATAAAAGAAAATGCTAGGTTAAGTCTACTAATAGTTAAAATAGACCTTAAATGGAAAAATATTATGAGACAAAGAAGTACATTATATATTAATAAAATAAGCAATTCACCAAGAGGAAATAATCATGTTTATTTACCTAATCAAGGTGCTCCAAAATACATGAGGTAATGCCTATCAAAACTGAAGGGAGTAATAGACTTTCATATAATAATAGTGGGGGACTTCAGCAAACAACTGTCTTCAATAGATAGAATATCTACTTAGGGGATCAATAAGGAGACAGAGAACCTAAATAATAAGATAAATGAATTAGATATAACAGACATTTTTAGATCATTGAAACACCAAAAATACGATGTGCATCCTTCTCAAGTGCTCCTATGGAACATTCTCTGAGATATACCATATGCTGGGGCAAAAAAAAAGATCTCAATAATTTTACAAGTTTGAAATTATTCAAAGCACTTGCTATTATCACAGTGGCATGAACCTAAAAATCAATAACCACCAGAGAACCAGAATTTTCACAAATATATGGAGGCTAAACAACACACTTGTAAACAATCACTGGGTCAAAAATAAAATTCCAAGAGATATCAGCAAATATCTTGAGATGAATGAAAAAAAGAAAACAACACATCAAAACTTATCAGATGCAGCTAAGTCTGGTGAGAGGGAAATTTATAGCCCTAAACATCTACATTCAAAACAAAGAAATAACCAAAACTGAAGAAATAACTGAACAACTGAAGTACTTAGAGAAAGAACAGAAACTAATCCTAAAACAAGCATAAGAGAAGAAGTAAAGATTAAATTGGAAATAAATGAAATAGAGAACAAGAAAAAAATTAGACGTTCAACAATTCCAAAATTTGTTTTTCAGAGATCAGTAAGATTGACAGACTTAGCTAAAATGACAAAATAAAAAAGAGAGAAGATTCAAATAATTAAAATCAGAAATGAGAAGGTGATTGTACCATGGAACACAAGGAAACAGAAAAGAGCATTAAATGTGTCTATGAATAACAGTATGCCAACAATCTAATCATCTGAGTTGAAATGGACAATTTTGTAGAAGCACCCAACAACCTATAAAAACCTATGCTGACTTGAGAAAAAATGGAAGATGTCAATAAAAAAATCACAAGTAAAGAGAGCGAGTCAGTCATCCAAATTCTCCCTACAAGTTATTGTGCAGCACCAGATAGATTCATAGGGGAATTTTGCCAAACATTTGAGGAAAAATTAACGCCATTCCCGCTCAAACTCTTTCAAAATTGTAAATAAAATGGAACACTATGTGTTTCAGTTGGCTAAGTCTGCCTAAAATGCAATATACCAGAAATGGATTGGCTTTTATAAAGAGGATATTAGGTTATAAATTTATGGTTCTAAGTCCATAAAATGTGTCCAAAATAAGGCATCAACAAGCTGATACCTTACTGAAGTAAGGCAGATGGCATGTGGAATACCTCTGTCAGCTGGGAAGGCTCATGGCAAGTATCTGCTTGTCCTTTGCTCCTGTGTTGCATTTATTTCAGCTTCTAATTCCAGTGACTTACTTTTAAGCATCTATAGGTTCTCTTAGCTTCTCCAGAGCAAACATGGATTCATCTCTTAGCTTAGCATCTCCAAATGTCTTTCTGGCTGCATCTCCAAGTGTCTGGGCCTGTGTCAGCTAAGAGCTCTCTCTCTCACCATCTCTCACCATCTCTCTCCCTTTCTCTCCCTTTCTCTCCATCTCTCTCCCTCTCTCTCCATCACTCTCTCTCACTCTCACTCACTCTATCATCCTGAGCTTTCTTAGGGATTCCAGTAAACTAATTAAGACCCTACTTGAATGAGCAGAGTCACATCTCCATGTAAGTAATCTAATCAACAGGTCCCATCTACAATTTGGTGCATCACATCTCCCTGGAAACAACCTGATCAAAACAGCCCACTCACAATAAGTCTGCCTCCACAAGATTGGACAAAACACCTAATCTTTTATGGGGTATGTAAGAGATTTAAACCAGTGCATTACCTAAACCATTTTATGAAGCCAACATCACCCTAACACCAAAGCCTGATGAAGATACTACAAGAAAGTAAAATACAGACAAATCACCTTAATGAATATAGATGGAAAATTTCTCAACAAAATCCTTGCAAATAAAATCCAATGGGAGATGGAAGAACATGGAGGAATTGAGAGGAGTGGATGCTAGTTTGTATCCCTGAAACAACTAATAAACAACCAGGAACAACAAGTAAATAATCTGGAATAACTGTGGAGGGACAAATGTGACTGTCCACTCATCATACACCAACCTGAATTGGGAGGAATGTCTGAGATTGCAGCATAAAATCTACAAGTAAAAACTGCAGATCCAAGCCAGGAGCTCCCAACCCACATGGCCTGAACTGCAAATCCTTGTGGTTCTAGAAAGCAGCATAGCTCAGATGATCTCCAACTGGGATTTTAATTAACAGACATGCACTGCTCAATACAATGTCTGAATCTCCATCTAGCAGACAGAGGTTATTGATGATGACTGACCTTGGAGAGCCAGAAGGTGGCTATGGACTGGCCCTGAAGGGGGATTTTTGTCCCTTTCTCAGCTCAGTGGAGAAAGCCTCAGCCATTTTCAGTTCCAAGTGTTCTGACCCAGACAAGGGTGGAAATAGCACAAGCAGAACATCTATTCAAATGCTAATGACCTCTCCCTAGAGGATCTATCTTCTCTAAGAGGAAAGAAGTGGGGCTCAGCTCTACTACCTGCATTCCATTCAGAACCAAATGCCAGAGACTGGGGGAAAACAGCCATGGGCCTCACCTCCTTACACTAGTCTGGAGCTACAGGCTGACAGATGCCACCTGCTGGGCAGAAAAGCAGTAAATTGTGGCCTCACAGGATGTAGCAATCTTCTAAGACTCACCCTCAGGGAAATGGGATACTATTGCATTCTTCTAAGACCTGAGCCTATTCTGGTCTGGGAAAACCTCATTGGGAAAATCAAGGAAACCAGTTGCTTAGAACAAACTTACACTTCAAATGAGATACAGGAATTAAAACAATTAACAGTAAATCAGTTTGAAAGGTTTAGGGAAGATATGAAAAAAGAGATGAAGTGTATAATGAAGAAACTGCATAAAGTGAAATTGAAGGTTTGAAAAAACAACAATCAGAATCTATGGAAATGAGAGGCAAAACACAAGAGATGAAAGACACAATGGAGACATAAAACAGCAAATCACAAGAAGCAGAAGAAAACACTCAGGAAATAGAGAACAAGGCATATGAAATCCTACACAGAAAAGAACAGAGAAAAGAATGGAAAAATATGAGCAATATCTCTGGGAACTTAAGGACAAAATGAAAATCAGGTATGTACTTATCATTGGTGTCCCAAAAGGAGAAAAAAAGAGAAAAGGGACAGAAGCAATAATGGAGGAAATAATCTATGAAAATTATCCATTTGTTATGAAAGATATAAAATTATGGATCCAAGAATTGCAGCATACCCCAAATATAATAGATCTGAATAGGCCTATGCCAAGACACTTAATAATCAGATTATCAAACATCAAAGATAATTACAGAATCCTGAAAGCAGCAAGGGAAAAACAATCCATCACATACAAAGGAAGCTTGATAAGACTATGTGCAGATTTGTCAGTAGAGACCATGGAGGCAAGAAGGAAAAAAGTGGGATGATATATTTAAAATACTGAAAGAGAAAAAACACCAAGCAAGAGTCCTATATCTGACAAAACTGTCCTTCAAATATGAGGGAGAGCTTAAAATACTCTCTGACAGACAATGGCAGAGTTTGTGAAGAAGATACCTGCTTTACAGGAAACACTAAGGGAAGCACTGCAGACAGAAAGGAAAGGACAGGAGTGAGAGGTTTGGAAAACAATTTTGGGAGATAGTAATACAGCAGTGTAATAACACTGAACAAACCTGACTGTGGGCATGGTTGAAAGAGGAAGTTTAGGATCATGTGGGTGCCAGAACAAAAGTGAAAAGATAGACTGGGATTGTATAATTCAGTGAAACCTAGGGTGTACAATGATTGTAATAAAAGGTACAAATATGTTTTCATATGAGGTAGAACAAATGAATGTCAACATTGCAAGATGTTAAAAATAAGGTGGGATGGGGAAAATACAATAAATGCAAACTGCAGAATATAATCAACAGAAACATTGTATTATGCTTCCTTTAATATAACAAAGACAATATATCAAAGCTAAATGCATATGGGGGACATAGCAGAAGGGCATGAGACTCCTAGCATTGGTGATATCTCACTCTTTATTTTACTTTAGTTTAATGCTATCTTTCTTTTTGTTGCTTTCTAGCTGTCATGTTTTTTCTCTATATATATAATTCTGTTTTTCTTTTTGTCTGCTCTACCTTCTTTGACTCTTCCTCCTTTGTGGAAGAAATGGTGATGTTCATATATAGATAGTGGCAAGGGTGCTGAATACATATATATGTGACTATACAGGGAATGAATGATTGTTTACTTAGGAAAGAATATATGGAGCATGAGCAAATCTGTCTCAAAAATGAGTTGATGAAATATTGAGGACACTATATTGAGTGAAATAAGACAGATGTAAAGACAAATATGGTAGGGTCTCACTGATATGGGCAAATTATTATATGTAAACTAATAGACAAGAAATATAAATATGGTAGGGTCTCAGTGATATGAGCTAATTATTATACACAAACTCATAGACAAGAAATATAAGTTATGAGAATATAGAATGAGGCTGAAGAATGGGGAGCAGTTGCTTCTTATGAGCAGAATGTACAAGTAGGCTGAACTTACACATTTTGAAATGGACATAGATTATGGTAGCACATTGTAAGAATAACTAACATTGATGAATGATGTGTGAAGGTGGTAGAAAGGATAAGCTCAGAGTCATGTATATCACCAGAAAGAAAATTGGAGGTTAAAAGATGGGAATAAATAAAACAGTGAATCTTGTGGTGGACAATGTCTATGATTAACTGTACAAATATTAGAAATCTCTCTCGTGAACTAGAACAAATATATGACACTATAACTAGAAGTTAAAAGTAGAGGGGCATATACCTGTTGCAAACTATATACTACCATTAGTAATATTTTAATATTCTTTCAACAGTAACAGATATACTATACCAAAACTATGAATCAATAATGGATTAGGTGTTTAGGGGTATGGGAGGATATGAATTTCCTTTTTTTTTTTGTCTTTATTTCTTTTCTGGAGCAATGAAAATATTCCAAAAAATAATTGTGGTGAGGGATGCATGGTTGTATGATTATACCATGGGAAATTGATTGCACACTTTGGATCTCTGGATAATTGTACAGTTTGTGAACAGTCTCAATAAAGAAAAATTGGAAAAAAATTCCAATGGCCCATGAAAAGAAATATACACCATGACCAGTGGGTTTTATTACAGGTATGCAAGGGTGGTACAAACAATAAAATCAATTTATTTAGTACAGCACTTTTAAAAAATTCCGAAGGGAAAAATCACATGTTCATCTTGATTGATGATGAAAAGGCATTTGACGAAATTCAACATCCTTTCCATATAAAAACACTTCAAAATGTAGCAATCAAAGGAAACTTCCTCAAATGATAAAGTGAAAGTAAGAAAAATCCACAGCTTATATTGTACTCAACAGTGAGGGACTTAAAGCCTGCCTTCTTAGTCTGTGAACAAGGCAAGGGTGACCACTTTTACTACTGTTTTACAACATTCCAGCTGGAGCAATTAGGAAAGAAAAATAAACAAAGGCATCTAAATTTGAAAAGAAGTAAAATTCTCATTATTTGCAGATCACAGGATTCTATATTTGGAAACTCCAAAAAATCTATAATAAAGCTACTTTAGCTTATAAATGAAGTAAGCAAATTGGTGGGATACAATCAGCAGTGTCTCTATGCAATGCTGATGAGTTATCTGAAGATGCAATAAGAAAAAACATCCATACACAATAGCAACTAAAAGAATCAAGCATCTAGGAATAAACTTAACCAAGTATGTAAAGGCCATGCCATAAAGCCCTGCAAAGCATAAAAGAAATCCAAAAAGTCCTAAACAAGTGGGGAGCCATTCTGTATTCATGGATAAGAGGTATAAATGTCATTAAGATGTTAATTCTACCCAAATTGACATACAGATTTGATGCAGTAACAACTGAAATTGTGAGTAATGAACCTGTGTAAGTGCTAATTTTGGTGATGAATGACCAACCATATGATGATACTGTAAACAATTGATTGTATACTGTGAATGATTGTATGGTAATTGAATATATCCCCATAAAACTGCTGGGAAAAATTAAACACAACTGCTGGAGAGAACTTGGAGAGAGAGATGTATGTATTCAGTGTTGGTGGGAAGTAGAATGGCATAGGCTCTCTGGAGGACAATAGCATGGTCCTACAAAAGCTAGGTATGTGGGGGTCAAGGTCCTGCAACCTCAGTATGGGGTATATACATGGAAGGTCACAGAGGAGGAACACAAATGGACATTTACACACTGGTATATTATGGCAGAATTTTCACCATTTGCAATAGATGGAGGTGGCCCAAGAGTACTTGGACTGATGAACAGATTGGTGAACTGTAGTGTATGCATGAAATAGAATATTGAGTGACTACAATAAGAAATGCAGCTGTGAGACATGCAAGTGAATGGACTTTGAGTAAAGCATTTTGAGTGAAGCATGCCAGCAATGAGAGAACAAACATTGTTATGCCTCACTAATATGGACTAACTATATTGTGTAAACTCTGAGAACTGAATCTGAGAGCACAGCTTATCAGGGAAATGCTTATTGTAATCATCCCTAGATTGTAAGCTCTTAGAGTAGCCACATGTATACCTGAGTTGTATTTGTTATCTCTAATTCCTGAGATGCTGAGCTCTTTGTGTATAACCTGGTTGGTCTCTGGAACTTTGGGTATCTTTGTGACACAAGAGACTCAGAGCTAGATCTTGGCAGCTATGAATATCAGTGTTACCCCATAGGGCAACTGTTGAAAGAGCTGAGAAAGAATTCAGATTTTAATTAGAAATGTGAATGAAGAGAATCTGGTTAGGACAAAGGCAAATCAGTCCCAAGGGTAAAAGATGATACTCACTGGGTTTTAAAACTGCAACTTATGTGTGAGGCCAAGGAAGGAGGTGTTTAGTGCAGGATCCATGTGTTCTATAGCACACTAGACAATTTAACTTGTAAAGTCAGTTGGTTTGAACACTATCGGTGCATGATGCATTGAATGGGAAGTAGGATTGGTGCATTTGTACAGGCTGGGGTGAAATCCCAGTATGTCCCAGAGTGATATAGGCAGAGAGTACAAGTGTATTTGTGGGGACCCAATGAGAAGCTGGTGAGAAATGTGGAAGTGTTGGACTTCCCCACCAGGGCTATTGCTGATTTTCACACAAGGATTGAGTACTGCCAATTCAGGGGGCCAAACCCTTGATAAGGGCTTTTCCCTATGAGGCCAGTTACTACAAGGGAGATGCTAGGCCCATTTATAATTTTTCCTAGGGGTACCCCCCAGGGAGTCACTTTTGTGCTCAGATATGGCCCCTAATCTCACTAAGCCCACTAGACATGTGAACTCACTACTCTTCCCCACTATATGGGATGTGATTCCCAGGGATGTGAACCCCTTGGCAATGAGGGCAATGACTCCTGGAGATGAGCCTTGACCCACTACTGTGGGATTTAGAGGATCTTCTTGATCAAAAGAGGATAGAGAGATGAAATAAAATAATGATCCAGTGGCTGAAAGATTTCAACAGGAGTTGAGAGATCACTCTGGAGGGTAGTTTTATGCAGTATATAGATATCACCTTTTAGTCTCTAATACCTGAAACTGTCAAACTGCAACCCAGTGACATTGACTCTTGAACATGATTGCTTAACTATGTAGATTGCATAGTGTGACTGTGTGACTGTGAAAACCTTGTGGCTCACACTCCCATTATCCAGGATATGGACAGATGAGTGGAAAAATGGGGAAAAAATTAGATGAAGAATAAGGTAGGATGGAGGGGATGGAAAGAGGTGAGTTCCTTATGTTTTATTTGTATTTTGGAGTAAAGAAATGTTTCAAAAATTGATTCTGGTGATGTACATTAGTGCTGTGAATAATTGTACACTAGATAACTATATGGTGTTTGAATATATCTCAATATAATTTTTTATATTAAAAAAGTAAATGAACAATGTGGGAAGGAGGAGAATGGGATTTTTTGGATATTCTTTTCTGTTTTAATTTTAATTTTATTTTTTTGTGTAATGAAAATATTCAAAGTTTGTGGTGATGAAAGCACAATTCTATTACAATACTGTGAATAACTGAGTGTATACTTTGTGTGTTTTATGATTCTATCTTACTAAAATTGCATAAAACATATATGCAAAACATCCTCAACAAATCCAGCAAACTATTTCCAATGTAATATACAATGTATTATGCACCAAAACAAAGAGTGAAATATCTCAGTATAGCAAGGGTGCTCAAAAAAAGAAAATCTCAATGTAATAAACCACATCAATAGAATAAAAAGAAAATATTAAATCCCTTATGATCACCTTGTCTAATGTACAGATATGATTTAACAACAAAATTATTCACACATTCATGGGTAAAAATTTCATGAAAAAGGTTTTTATGGAAAACTCACAGTTAAAATCATATTAAGAAATGGATAAATGAAAGTTTTGCCCCAACATCAAGAACAATACAAGGATTCCCAATTTGACCACTGGTATTCAACTGTGCTGGAAATTCCAGGCAGTGTAATTAGGCAAGAACAAGAAACAAATAGTATCAAAATTGGAACTGAAGTAATAAAAGTTCTCTATTCTCAAATGACATGATCCTTGATGTATATAATCCCCAAAATATGAAGCAAAACCTTCTAAAGTAAATGAATGAAATCATCAATATTGTTGGGTAAAATATCAACACATAAAATCAACTGTTTCTATGCACAAATATTCAAAACTCTTAAAAGGAAATGAAGGCTGTTGCCATTTTCTTAGGCTTCAGAATGTGCAAAGCCAAGCTAATTTTGATCAAGTTTTCATTTCTTCTCTTCTCAATTGAAAAACCTAATGCATATTGTCACTGAACCCTGGGATCAAGAAAAGAGACAAAATCTCCATCAGGTGGGTCTGAACCCATTTGCCTGACTCCAACACCCACTATCAAATAACATCAGGGTAAGGAGAAAGTGCCTTTTCTCTCTCTCTCCAGCACTCGCTTTCTGTGTTCACTGAGACAACATTCATGGGAATCCTAGCTCTAGGTTAGAGCTGCCTCAGTTTGGGTCCAGAACCCTAGGGATGAGTAGAACAGTGGGATGCTTCCATTCTCTCCCCCATCACTGCACCGGAGCTTAGGAACTCTCAAGGCGGGATGCCTCCTTGATTGTTCCTAAGCTGGGAAGCTGCAATTTCTCCTTACCCTGTACACCATCATTCTAATCATGGGCAACACAGACACAATATAGATAAACATGGCCAAAAAATTGAACCCTTGAACCCCCCTCCAAATTCTTTCTACCTTGACAGTTATTGCCAGCATCTTGCCAAGAGCAGTGAAATACCATATGTCCAGGCCTTTTTCAACCTGTGCAAGTGCCCCTATTCTCTCCCTCTCTCTCTGCCCCTCTTTTTGCCAAACTAGTTGCACTCATCAAATCCTCTCTTCCTCCTCCTCCCAACTCTTTCTTCAATCCTTCCAAAACTTTCTCCTCAATTCTTCTTGAGCTCCTCACCTGGCTTCATCCCCCAACATTCACTGTGCTCAGTGCCCACACAGCCCTGCTGGGACTCCATACCACTGATGCTGCTGAACCCCATCCCTGCAAGGGCCTTAGTCCAGCTGCACATTTCCCCTCCTTCTTCTCCTTACACAGCCTCTCCTAACCAAGCTGAAACTGCTGTTATACCACAGCCAGTATACAACCCTCCCCCATCTATAGATTCCACCTAAGAATCTCAACCCTTACTTTCTTCCCCACAAAGAACCTGCTTCTATTGACATCAGCCTATCCTTCCTTTGCAAGAAGTGACTGGACCAGAGGAGCTCATCTGCATTGATATTCCCTTCCCTCTCTTTCTGACTTTTCCCAAATTAAACAGCACCCAAACTCATGTTATAAAACTCCTTTTTTATCTCCTGTCTTAGAAATGCCCTCCTGTGCTATGCTAATCTCTTTCCTGACATGCATAGGCTACCTACTCCTAAATATTCACTTCATTTCTCAAGCCACTTCTGATATATGCTGCAAACTCCAAAAATTAAAATCTGCTCCACAAACTGCAAAACTCTAGCCTTCAAGGTGTTTAATAATAAAAACCTGAAGTGCTGTCACCAGGATCAGGAGAAAACAAAAGCCAAAGTTAACTATGAAAAGCAAATGTGTCAATTATTATCAAAAGCCTTAAAAAAAAAAAAAACTTGAGCCCAGTCCACTTTGCAAACAGGGAAGCCACTGAGTCTTACTGCTTTCAGGTCCCTCCCAGCCAGAATGTATCAAACTCTCAAAGCCAATCTGATCCAAGGCTAAAGCTCCCCAATCTCCTGAGGCTCACCATGGACAACTGAATTGTCCAGGTATTGCAAAAGCTCCAGTCACCAACATCACACTGATGAAATGTGGGTAATGCTCTCAGTTGCAGTTAAAAATGTTTCATTCCTTTAATCTCCAAGCCACTGATTCACTCTCCAGTCTCTATTAGAGGAATAATGGTATAACCTTTAGGCCCCTGCAAACCCCTCCATTGCCTTATGTCCTCTGTAGTATATATTTTCCTCATTCCTCCTTAATAATCCCAAAATATTCCACTCTTATTCTGAGAATTGTTGTTAAAAATTATGCTACTGACTGATGTTTATTGCAGCATTATTCCTGATTGCCAAGAGATGGAAGCAGCCCGAATGTCTGCCAATAGACAAGCGGATAAACAAACTGTGGTATATACACATGATATAATATTATGCAACTGTAAGACAGAACAAAGACATGGGGTATATAATAGCATGGATGAAACTTCAGGACATTATGGTGAATGAAGTTAGCCAGAAACAAGTGGACAAATACTTTATGGTCTCACTAATATGAAATAACACTAATGAGCAAACTTTGAGAGTTAAAAGCTGATAACACAGGTTACCAGGAAATAGAAAAAGGGTAGAGATCAGGCATTTGCTGTTGAAGGACTACAGAAATAATCAGCAGGATTGATTGTATAGAGCCAGAAATAGCATAAAATATAATGGTAGCACAATATTGTAAGTACATGAAACAAATATGTCTGTGAGTAAAGCTGAAAGAGGTGGGATAGAGGAATGTATGACACCAGAGGTAAAGACAGATGATGAATACTGGGACTGTATAACTTGGCAAAAACTGGAGTGGTCACTGACTGTTGCTAAATGTGCAAATTTAAAAGTGTTCTCACATGAAGGTGAACAAATGAATGTCAACCAAGCAGAGTTTTGAAAAAGGGATGGCATTTTGGAAGAAACATAATCAAATCAAACTGGAATCTGTGATCAACAGTAACATTCCAATATGCTTCCAATAAATTTAACAAGGCAATATGCATTAAATGTCTATGAGAGGCAGATATAAGGGAGGGATATGGGATTTTTGGTATTGGTATTGTTCTTTGTCCTTACTATTGTATTGTATGACATTTTTAGTTTTCTTTTTATCTTTTTTATTATTCACCAAAATAAAAACAATTTTTCATAATAATATGTTCTAGTGCTGACTGTGGTGATAAATGTACAACTATGTGATAATACCATGAACAAATGTTTGTACACAATGAATGGCTGTATACTATGTGAATATATCTCTATAAGATTGTAGGAAAAATATAAATAGAGGTATAAGTGCTGGAGAAAACATGGAGAGAGGGATGTACCTATTTCCTATTGGTGAGGAGGCAGAATGGGTTAACATTTCTGGAGGTCACTGTGGTGGCTCCACAGGAAGCTAAGTATGTGGGGACATAAGGTGTTACAACCTCACTTTTGGGTATATATTTGGAAGATCCAAAAGCAGAGACATGAATGGACACTTGCACACGTGTTAATGCAGGCAGTATTCATGATTTGCAGTGGGTGGATGTAGCCTAAGGGTAAACTGACTGAGGAAAAGTTTGGTGAACAGTGGTGTATGCATGCAATGGAATATTGAGCAACTATAAGATAGAGTGGAGCTGTGAGACATGCAACAAGGTGAATGGAAACTGTAGACAGCATGTTGTGAAAAGTACACCAGACACCAAGTCAAATATTATAATGCCTCACCAGTATGAAATAACTACAAAGTGTAAACTCAGAATTGAATCTTAGAACACAGTCTAACATGGAAATGATTATTTTAATGCTCCCTAGACTGTAAGCTCATACACCAGTCTAATCTATTCCTGAATTGTAATAGCTATCTCCAAGCTCTGAGATGTCGATCCCTTGGTGTATAACCTGATTGATCTCTGGAACATTGGGTATCTGTGTTACACATGAAATGCAGAGCTAGAGCTCAGCAGATATGAATACCAGTATTAACACATAGAGCAACAGTTAAAAAAAAAAAAAAACTGAAATAGAGTCCAGACTTCAATCAGAGATATGAATAAAGCAGATCTGGTTAAGACTAGAACAGGTTGGGAAAAGGGGTATAAGTTGGAACTGACTTGTTCAAACTTCAACTTCCAAGTGAGACAAATGGAAGAGATGTTTATTTGGTGTAGGATCTATATTTTCTAAACAGTATGGCTTCTACAGTCAGTTTGTTCAAACACTACGATTGCATGGAACTTTGAATAGGAGGTGAGCTATGGTAGTTCTCCATAGATTAGAATGAAATAGCAACAATCCTAAAGTTATTTGAGTGGAAAATAAAAATATATATTTGGGGACCCCCTGAACACCTGGAGGAGAATGCAGAGGTTTTGGACTTCCTCAACTGGATTGTGGCTGATGTTCTTAGAAATATTGGGAACTGATAGCTTGATGTGCTTAGGCCTCTGTCTTCGGCCTGACCCCTACAAAGCTTGTTGCTACAAGGAGAGGCTAAACCTACTTATAATTGTGCCTGAGTCTTCCCCTGAGTACCTCTTTGTTGCTCAGATGTGACCCTCTCTTAGCAACCTTGATGGGTGATTTTGCTACCCTCTGCCCTACATGGGACCTGACCCCCAGGGGTTTAAATCTCCCTGGCAATGCAGGATATGACTCCAAGGGGTGAATCTGGACCTGGCATCATGGGATTTAGAACACATTTTGGACCAAAAGGAGGGTGTAAAATGAAATGTAATAAAGCTTCAGTGGCTGAGAAAAAAACTCTGTGTTTCTGTTTCAGTAATGCATTAACTAAAGAGTTTTAAGTATTTAGCATTATTCTAACATGTTTAATTTTAATGATAATGAGACATACTAGGAAACATGAAAATATGTACCAGCCAAAGGAACAAACTAATAGTTCAAATGAGATACACGTGTTTAGGCAACTAATGATACATCAATTCAATGAACTGAAGGAAGATCAAACAAAACTCCTAAATCACCACTTTAATGAACTGAGGGATGATATGCCAAAAGAGAAGAAGGATATACAGAAGACATGATGAAAATAAAGAAGAATTCAAAAACTTGAAAAAACAAATGACAGAACTTACAGGAATGAAGCACATAATGGAGGAGATGAAAAAGACAATGGAGGGATAAAACAGCAGCTTTGAACAGGGAGAAAAAATGTTCAGTGAACTGGAAGACAAGACATTTGAATTCATACACACAAAAGAACAGATGGTTAACAAAATGGAAAAATACAAGCAGGTTCTTAGGGAGTTGAATGACATCATGAAACACTCAAATATATGAGTTAGGGGTATCCAAGAGGGAGTAGAGGGGAAAAGTGGGCAGAAAGAATATTAGAAAAACTAGTCACCGAAAATTTTCCAGATCCTAAGACAGAAGACTGCCAATTCATGAAATGCAGCATATTTCAAACAGAATAACTCCCAACAGAACTACTCCAAGACACTTACTGATCATATTGTCCAATGTCAAAGACAAAGAGAATTCTAAAAGCAGCAAGAGAGAAGCAATCCATCACATACAAGGGAAGATCAATAAAACTATGTACAGATTTCCCTGCCAAAACAATGTGGGTGAGAAGATAGTGGTATGATATATTTAAGATATTGAAGGAGAACTGTCAAACAAGAATTCTATATCTGGCAAAACTGTCTTCAAAAAATGACGGAGAGATTAAAATATTTTCAGACAAACAGACACAGAGAGGGGTCATGAATAACAGACCAGTGCTCAAGACATACAAGAGGGAGTGCTGCATTCTGGTAGTAAAAGGCAGGAGAGGGAGGTTTGGAGAAGAGTGTAGAAATGAAAATTATCAGGAAGGGGAAAAGGAGAGAGAGGAAAAAAGAAGACATGACATATAAAATCCAGAATACAAAATGGTAGAAGTACTTCCCTTACTCTAGTAACATTAAATGTTAATGGATTAAACTTCCCAATAAAAGACAGACTGGCAGAATGGATTAAAAAAATGGGACCCATCTATATGTTGTCTACAAGAAACTCAATTTATATACAAGGACAAATATAGGCTAAAAGTGAAAGATTGGAAAAAGTATTTCATGTAAACAGCAACCAGAAAAAGTGGGAGTAGCTGTATTAAAAGACAAATTAGACTCCAAAAGTAAAACAATAGAGAGACAAAGAAGGACACTATATATTAATAAAATGGTCAATTGATCAAGTAAACATAAGAATCATAAATATTTATGCACCAAGCCTGAATGCCCCAAAATTCATGAGGCAAACATGGATAACATTGAAAGGAGAAGTAGATACCTCTACAATAATAGAGCTTCAATACAGAGCTCTCCTCAATGGATAGAACATCTAGACAGAGGATTAATAAGAAAACAGAAGTCAAATTGTATAATAGATGGACTAGACTTGACAGACATTTATAGAACACTATACACAAGAACAGCAGGACACATGTTATACTGAAGTTCTCATGGAACATTCTCTAGGATAGACCACATGTTGAGTCACAAAGCAAGTATCAACAAATTTAAGAATATTGTTATATAAATACTTTCTTGGTTCATAATTGAATGATGTTGGAAATAAATAGCAGGCAGAATATTACAAAAATCACCAATATATAGTAGCTTAACAAGACACTGTCAGAAAACCAGTGAGTAAAGGAAGAAATTAAAGGAAATTAGTAAATACATTGAGGCAGATGACAATGAAAACACAACATATCGAACTTATTGTATGCAGCAAAGGTGGTGTTGAGAGGGAAATTTATTGCCCTAAATGTCTATATTAAAAGAGAATACAGAGCAAAACTTGCGGAGTTAAGTGTTCACCTGGAAGAACTAGAGAAAGAACAGCAAAGTAACCCCAAACAAACAGGAGGAAAGAAAGTAACCCCAAACAAACAGAAGGAAAGAAATAACAACAATCAAAGCAGAAATAAATGAAAATGAGAATAGGAAAATAGAGAGAATCAACATAACAGAATTTGTTCCTTTGAGAGCATCAACACAACTGATGGACCCCTAGCTAGAATAATATGAGAGAGAGAGAGAGAGAGAGAGAGAGAGAGAGAGAGAGAGAGAGAGAGAGAGAAAGAGGAAGGGAGGGAAGGAGGGGGAGAGAGAGAGAGAATGAATGAATGAATGCAAATAAATGCAATTAGAAATGGGAAAGGAAACACGAATACTGCCCCTGCAGAAAAAATGAGAAGATGCTATGGGCAACTATATGCTAATAAACTAGACAACTTAGATGAAAGGGATAACTTCCTAGTAAAGCATAAACAACAACATTGACTTGAGAAGAAATAGACAACCTCAAAAAACAAATCATAAGTAAAGAGATTGAGTCAGTCATCAAAAAGCTCCTCAAAAAGAAATGCTCAGGATGAAGTGCTTCACATATGAATTCTACAAAGCATTTCAGAAATAATTAGCACCGATCCTGCTCAAACTCTTCAAAAAAAATTGAAGAGTTGGGAAAGTTACCAAACTCAATCTATGAAGCTGATATCACCATAAAACCAAAATCAGACAAAGATACTACAAAGAAAATTATAGGTGAAACCCTTTAATGAAGACCAATGCAAAATCCTCAACAAAATACTCACAAATTGTATCCAGCAGCACATAAAAAAGAATTATACACCATGACTGGTGGGGTTTATTCCAGGTATGCAAAGCTGGTTCAACACAGGACAATCAATTAATATAATACACCACATCAATAAATCAAAGCAGAATAAACACATGATCATAATGATTGATACAGAAAAGACATTTGACAAAATTCAACATCCTTTCTTGATGAAAACACTTCAAAGGATAGGAATAGAATGGAATTTTCTCAATATGATAAAGGCAAAATACAAAAAACCCACAGCTAACATTGTACTGAATGGGGAGAGACTGAAAGCTTACTCTCTAAGATCAGGAAGAAAACAGGGATGACCACTGTCACTATTGTTATTCAATATTGCGCTGGAAGTTCTATATAGAACAAGTATGCAAGAAAACAAAATAAAATCATCCAAATTGTAGAGGAAGAAGGCAAACTTTCACTCTTTACAGATGCCATGATTATATATGTAGAAAATCCAGAAAAAAATGTACAGCAAAGCTCTTAGAGCTAATCAATGAATAAAGCAAAGTGGCAGGCTACAAGATCAACATGCAAAAATATGTAGGTTCTTATACACAAGTAATGTGCAACAAGAGGAAGAAATCAAGATAAAAGTAAGTCACAATAACAACCAAAAGATTCAGGTATTTACAAGTAGACTTAATGAAGGCCACAAAATACCTCTATAAAGAAAAATACAAGAAACTTCTAAAAGAATTTGGTCAGAACCTTAAAAAATGGAAAAACATACCATGTCCACAGATTGGAAGACTAAATATAATCAAGATATCTATTCTACCTAAACTGATTTTTAGATTGAATGCAATACTAATTACAATCCCAACTTACTTTGCAGAAATAGAAAAAACAATGACCAAATTTATTTGTAAAGCAAGGTGCCCTGAATAACCAAAATATCTTGAGAAACAGGAACAAAGTGGGAAGTCTCCCCCTACCTGACAGTGAAGCATATTACGAAGCTACAGAGCTCAAAAAAGCATGCTATGGACATAAGGATAGATATGTAGACCAATGTAATCAAATTCAGTGTTCAGAAATAGACTTCTGCATCTACAGACAATTGATCTTTGATAAAGAAGTTAAGCCAAAGCAAGTGGGACACAGCAACCTCTTTTCTGTCAGTAGTTTTAGGATTGACTTAAAAACATTAAAATGTGTAGCCCATGGCAAATTTTTATTTGATTTTCATCAAAATTTCCTGATTTAATAAATACTAAATGTTTTTGTAAAATTCATTTATAAAATGAAGAGGTGAAAGCAATTATTTTTAAGATCCTTTCCATCTCTAATGGTGATATTAAGACCAATCTGATGGCCTAGAAAAGAAAGCATTCATCAGCTCATTTTTGATAGTTGCATAGCCCCTTGAAAGTATTGGGTTGTGTGACAATCATAGTCCAAAATCTTCAGGAAGCACCTGGCTTCTGATTTCTGGGTGAGAATTCTTTTACTTCACCTTGTTTCAATAAAAGCAGATGTGAAAAAAGGAAACTGTGTGAATACATGAGATTCTTTCAAAGTGGAAGTTACTATCACTGTAGTGTTTTAGTTGTACCTCTGGACAATTTGTATTTAAAATTCATTTCTGTGTTGGCTTCTCTCCAGAATTCCTAACTCAGCCTTGAGTTTTTTTCTGCTAATGGTTCCTTGACACCTTCTTAGAGCAGAAAGAAGCATCTACCTAGGGACCTTTGATGGTGAGTGGTTCTAAGTTAGGGGATACAGCACCTGGTACTTAGTAGGCACAAAATAAAGATGTATTAAATTGGGTTAATTTCTGTGGGAATCTGTCTAAGAGTTTGAGTTTTCCTGTTGACCCCTAACTGGAACACTGTCTAGATGTCTTTTATGGCTTATGTACTAAATATTGTTCTTAGAGAAAATGTCAGAAGATGGAGTATGGACTCTCAACTTTCCAGTAGGTTTGCCTGGTTACATTTCTCCTACAATTTCAATTTGTTTTGGAGTTCACCTTCATTTTCTGCTTTCATGAGAAAGTTATTTTGTACTTAAAAATTTTACAAATAATTTTCCAAGCAGAGAATGGTTTGGGATTTGGCAAAGTTCACACCATGAAAACTTAAGATTGCATTTTCAGTGAGTAAAGGATCTTGGTATGAGATCTTAAGTGTCAAAGGTTAGTTGAAATGAGCAAACCTTTACCTTTATAAGCAGGCTGTTAGCTCAGATAAGCAAAATGCTTGCCCAGGTAGATTAGGATCATGACAATTTCCTGAGACAAAGAGTGAAGTTATTTTTTGGTCTGAACTATTCTGTAGTAACTTCCGAAACAAATATTTACTACAGCACACAGATATGATGATGTAGATATTCTCAATTCTTGAGACCCCTTGTGCTTATTCTCCAGGCACACCTGAAAGATTGATTATGCCTGGCTATAGAAGTGATCAATTCATTTTTCTTCTTCACCACTGTGTGATGCATCATCCTTGCATAACAAGTTTCCCACTAAGGTCTATCTAACCTCTTTAAGTAACAGGTTTTCTTTCTTTCCTTTTTGTTGTTGTTGCTGCTGTTTGATTGCTTGGATGAGATAGTGGCAATGCAAAAACATTCAAGAAACTGGAGATCATCCACTGTAACACTGATGAATAATAAGTTTGGTGGTTTGATGCTGTATGTATCCCAGAAAATCATGTTCTTGAATTTAATCCATTCTTGTGTGTGTGAGTACATTGTAAATATGAAATTTTGCTGAGGCTATTTCAGTTGAGTGTGACCCACCTCAATCATGATGGGTCTTAATGTTATTACTTTATTACTTTATATGTAGAATGAAATTCAGACAGCAGGAGACAAAGCCACAGGAAGGAAGAAGCTGAAACAGATCCCAGAAGAGAAGGAAGATACCAGGAGGCACTGCCATGTGCCTTCCCATGTGACTGAGGAGCCAAGGAGCAGCAGAGAGCCTCTGAATGCCACAGTCTTAAGTATGAAAGCATTGCTTTGAGGATACCTTATTTGAGTGTTCCTTTAGCCTCAAAATTGTGGGGTAATAATTTCCCATTTTTAAGCCAACCCATTGCATGGCATTTGCTTGACCAGTCCAAGAAACTAAAACAATAGGAATTAAAAGAATAGTTTGTACTTCTTTTCTATATTATCCAGGAGCCAAGCATGCCAAAATCAGATCAAAGTATAGACAAAGTGCCAGAGGGGAGTGACCAGCATAGGAAGGAAAAAAAATAACCTAGAAATCTATAAAGGGTTTTCCTCAGGTTTCAGCAGATTACTGTTCTGAACACATATGTGAGGAAACTATTCAAGGCTAATCTGGGTACTATCAAAAAGGATGTGTATGTAGAGTGCCAGGTACTCATACAGTGATGGGAGTTGTACCTGGGTTTACAGGGTGAGTGGAATTTTTTAATTTAAACCTGGGCCCATCCAAAGGACCTCTTCAAAACCTGGCACCTGTATACCCTCAGGGTGGAAGTGGAAAAGTGAAATAAATCACTTATTAAGCTTCCCACTAGAGAAGACAGTGGCTTTTGATTACCTAATATCAAAAGTGATACCCAATCATTTTTGGATTTCTTTTGCTACAAATGACACACTAAAAGCAAATCCTACTCAAGTGAAGGCAACAACTCAAATGTGTGAATTCCAAGAGATGACAATCTTTGAGGGACTGTTATATCTACCAAACCCTCCTTCTTGAAACAACCTCCAATTCAAAAAATTTCAGAAAAAAGTAAAAACAAAACAAAAACAAAAACAAAACAAACAAACCTGATTTCCAGAAATTGGATATCAGTCAATGAAGGAAAGAGAAAACTTAAAGAGAGAAAATTATTGCCACACGAGACCGCAGTGAGAGAATTTTCTGGCTACAACACATGGAAGAGGAACTCAGTTGGAATCCAGTGCATTCCCTGAATTGAGGTGACAGATTTGAGATTCAGACCAACATTGCTAGAGCTTATTGCACATGGTGCCAGAGAGAAGTGACCAGCACAGGAAGAGAAAAAAATGGAAATCTGTAGAGGTTTAGCCTCAAGTTTCAGCAGTGTAAAGTTCTGAACACACATGTGAGGAAACTGTTCAAGTTTAATCTGGGTACTGTCCAAAAGGATGTGTGTGAACAGGAACAAATACTCACACAGGGATGGGAATTGTGCCTGGGCTGACAAGGTGAGTGGAACATGTCATAATGCTAAAACCATTGAATAAAATGTTATGGAGGGTCTTCTCTCAATAAAAGGGAGTTGTTAGTCCTAAAACAAACACTGATCTGGTCCATCACACAAATTTTAAATGAAGATCCAAAAAGATTAAACTGTTTTCAAATAACATACCTGTGAATATGAGCTAAGCCAAAGTATATTTATAGTAATAAAAATATACAGAATCTACACAAGGAATGAAGGCACTAGTAATGAGATATATATGGATAAAGATTATTTTTATTAAGAAAAACTCTCAACAATATAATGGACTGTTTGGACAGAAATAGTAATATTTTGGGTGGTTTGTAATATATCTATAAGTAAAATTTATATAAAATATCTCAAGGGTGGTAAGGAAATGTAGGTATGCTATTGTCTAGTATTTTTGTATGTTATATTTATTACAAAAGAAGTGGTGTAATGTCAAATAAATGTATATTGAGAAATTAAGTATGTATATTACAAACCCCAAACAACCAACTCTAGAAAGCAAAGAATTATAACTTACAGTCCAACAAAGAAGATGAAACATATTTAATAAATCAAAACAATGACTAAATAAAAGTGGAACCAAGGAAAAAAGAACCAATGATACAAAGATAAAATAAAAAGCAACATGACATAATTAAACCTTATTATATATATATATATATATAATTATTGTTGTTAAAAAGAAACACCACAAATAAATGTTGAAATTATCTAGTAGGATTAAAAAGCAAGACACAACTCTATGCTTCATTCAAGAAAGGAGTCAAAGGAAAGGCACAAACAGGTTAAAAGTAATATATAGATATATATGCAAACAAGAATAAAAAGAAAACCAGAGTGGTTATATTAACAACAGAAAGTAGAATTCTGAGCAGACACTATTCGTAAGAAGACATAGTCATTTCATAATGATTAAGGAGTCAGTTGTCCAAGAGGAAATAAAAATCTTAAACATTTAAGCATCAAATGACAGAGTTTAAAAACACATGCAAACTAATGGAACTTGAAGGTGAAATCAACATATCAACAATTACGGTCAGAGATTTCAATAACACCCCTGTCATTATTACTTCCTGAAGTCAAAGACCATATTACGTATGATTAGAGTCATTTGTACTTTGTGGAGTCTTTCATCATGTAAGAGAAAATGTTCAATTTTTTAAAATATTTTGTGTCTATGTGAATGAGAATTATTAACAGCAGTTTTGTTGAGCAGGAAACAGTTTTGTACAAATGTCAATTAGATCAAGTTGGCAAAATCTATCCTTACTTTTGATCTGTTTGTTCTATCAAATGCTGTGAACCATATCTTAAACTAATTATGATATTTTGTATTTCTCCTTTTAGTTTTCTTAATTTTTGCTTTATTTAGTGTGATGCTATATTATTATGTATATACAATTGTTATACCATGTTATTTGAATGGATCTTGCAAAACAACTTTCTAAATTATAAAGATAAACATTACCATTTACATTAGGACATTGATCTCCAAACTCTATTGTGAATAGCCAGAGTAAAATTGTTGGTGAAGGTAAAATATAAGAATTTGTGTTAACTTTATTTTCCTGTCATTATTTTCAACTACATTATTGTTTACACATGACAGGTACAAAATGCATTTATAAAATTACAGTTACAAATATAATGTATAAATCTAAAATCATATGAGGAAATATACTCAGTATAATTTTTTGCAAATGCTATGATGTGTTTCCAAAGGATAATAATTTGAAAAATATTAAAATGCATCACTTAACCATTTTAGCACCCTATGACATAAAAATCTTAGAAGCAATAGCATTAACAGTAACAGCAGATCTGATAATTAATAGCAATAACTTCCCCAATTCACTGATCAAGTTGAAAATTAATAATTTTACAAAACTTAATAATTTTGTAGTAAATTAATCTCAGATACCTTGTCTGTGTTACAAAACAGATCAGGTAGGTAGATGACATCACAGGCCACCCCGTGCATTCAGTTCTCTCTGCTTGTCAGGGCATGGCACCTGGAGAACCCTGGGCAGATGGTGCAAGCCTTCCAGAGCACACTGGGGACAGTCCGCCCGCCCCTTGCTCACCCGTCGCTGGGGGCGGGGGAAGGATGGGGGAGCGGTCAGGAAGTGGTAGGGGCGGCTGCCTAGTGGGGACCCCACGGGGGTGGTAGCCGGGAAGAGGAGAGAGCAGCGAAGATCCTCCCCCTTGCCCCTGGGATTTGGTGAGCACTGCTGCTGGGGGACTGTAATGTTTATTGGTTTAGGGCTCCCAGGACCTCGAGAGATGGCCACAGGTGGTGCCCACAGAGCCACCTTCCCCACTGGGCATTCCCAGAAATCCCGCAACCTGTCATGGAGCATGGTCCAGGTGGGAATGTGCCAGGCAGAGGCCTGTAGGTTCCCTGTTGGCCCCACCACAGCTGTGCCTGTGGGTGCCCCCAGCCCCCCATGCCCCAGCCTCCCAGGAGGATGATGGAGGAGAGGAGTGGATGGGGTGGGAGCATAAGGGAGGTTGGGGGATTGTGGGGGGTGGTGAGGGGTCGGGTGGAGGCATTAGGAGGAATCAAGAATGGGAAAATCCACTTTTTTTGTCTATATATTAAAATTGGTATTACTTACAAACTATATGAGATAAAAATGAAAAAATGGTCAATATTGTATATGTTTTATAAATTATATGTCCAATATGTCACACTTTCTATTCATCCACTAGAATGAACTCTGCCTAAATTTAAACACTACTTTATGGATTATGGGTCCTCATATATGAGAAACCAATCTGAAACTACACTAAATATATTTTCTTCATTGTATCTTCTTAATGAATTGAAAGGGTGGAACACAAGCATTATATATGAAATTGGAAAATAATTGCCTTATTTTTGCCTTCTGGTCATGGGGAATTTAATATTTGCCACCAAATTATCTTAATCCCAAATATTTTAAACATATATCAATTTTAGTTTTAAATAGCATTTGTATGCTTCTAGTAAAAATAGTATTGATATAAAATGACAAGCAGGATAAGTTATCATTGATCCTAACTACCCACCAAAATTTTCTAAGATGCCAAGATTTTAATTAAGAAAAAATCTTTAATATTATTTTATGACTAGGTTACAGATGTTATAATTTACATTTTTAGGAATATTTAAATAAATGACTGAAAGAATGATTCTATCTCTTATAATTGCACAGAAAGATGAGACAGACATAATATATAGTTTATTTACTCTATCTCTCTCCAGAGTCAAAGGAGAATATTTGGAAAGGAGACTATTTAGCAAAGGGTATTAGTTGTTAACAGTGATGTTTCAGGAATGAGAAAATGTACAGTTTTGGAAGGAAACATCACAAAAGGAAATATGTGTTGTTTCTACACTGACACATAATATGATGACAGTCCCTTAGAAACCAATTCAGCTCCCACAGTGTTGAAAATAGGCCAGAAATCTAATACTGAAACATTTTCCACTTGTGTCACCAGGGGGAAAATGTCTCAAATTCTATTATTTTCCTGAGTAAAGTTTTCTGCTCAAAATTCTCTTTAGAGCTCCTTTATTTGCTTGTTTCTAAGACTATAAATAATAGGATTTAAGAAGCAGAAATAATCATGTCCTGGATTGTGGGAGAGTTGGAATTTGACTTCATATACACAGCACAAGCTGAGTTGACAAAGATGGTCACCACAAGTATGTGAGTGTAACAGGTGAAAAAAGCCTTTCCCTGCTCTTCTCTGTTGGGAAACAAGCACAGTAGAAAATATGTGAATATAAGAATTATGATGCAGGCAAAGCAGACTTCAGAAATCACCTCTGCAGAGACAAAAATTACAACATGATTGCTGAATAGGAGAGCCTCAGAACAGAAGAGATGTCAGCGAAGAACTGATGGACCACATTGGAATGGCAGAAGGACAACTGGAAAGTGTTGCAAATATGCACACTTGCATTGATGAAATGAATAATTATAGTATTCAGTGTCATCTGAACAGAGGCATGTGGGTTCATGATCACAGCATACTGGAGGTGCTGATAGATGGCCACATAGTGATCATGGGCCATGGTAGTGAGGAAAAGCGTCTCAGCAGAAGCCAACAAAAGTTCAAGAAATATCTGAGCTGCACAACCAACCACTGAAATCACTGGATTGTCAAGGGGGAAGATGGCACACACCTTAGTACCGAGATGGAAATGTAGTACATGTCCACAACAGACACATTCCTAAGGAAGGAGTACATGAGGCTGTGAAGAATATGGTTAAGGGTGGTTACTGTGACAATGAAATGGTTTCCCATAAGGTGGGCCAAGTATATCAGTAGAAATAGCATGGCCTGTAAGACTCGGAGCTCCCATGCATCAGAAAAACCCATAAGCAGGAACTCAGTCACTATAGCATAGTTTGGCATCTTTGGATAATTTGCTTTGGACCTGGAAAGACAAAGGCAAATAATCTCTAAACAAATTGTAGAATCATCATGAGGAAAGAATTGATCATAAGTGCTTTTAACAACTCTTATTTATCCATTTCTATTGTCTTTATTGATAATGATTAGTTGAAAGTAACATAATGGTGCCACCATATCCTCTAGTCACCCTGCTTGCTTTACTGATTTCCATGGATATGACAGCAATAAAATATAATATTTAAGAGCTTGTGCCAATGTGCACATAATATTCTGTCATTTACTAGTGGTTAAATTAGTATATTGGAGGTCACGGCTTTGCCAGGAAGGTAAATATATGTAAACTCTATGTATCCTGATTCATTAGAAGTATTCTATAAATGCTAGTACTCATCATTATTTTATGTTCAAACAGAATCTGAATAGAGAAAGCAGGCTATTATTTTTATGATATACAATCACAACTCTACATTCAGTTTTAACCTAGTTTCTGACCAGCTTATTTCTTGCTCGAATTTCCATGTGGTAGTGTAGAAGAGGTTGAATTTCATGACCTTCAGGGGAAAATATGTTTTGCATCCTGAATCATCATTTACTTGCTTTATATCTGTGGGGAGCCTCTTAATCATCTTCAAACTTTACGTTTCTTATCTCTAAAATTTGCAATACCTATGCCACTGAATTTAATATTTATTAACCATTTCAAATATGGAAGGTTCTCAAAATTTTAGTTTTATTGACAAAGTTAAATAAAAGTTATGTCACTGATTAAAAATGGAAGGCAAAGATCCCTTTAGCATTTGCATTCCTTGCATTTTAAAATGAAAGTACTATATGTTTAAGAAGCAAACAAAAAATAGAAAATGCAGCACCATGAATTTGCTAATGGAATTTCTGGTTCAAAGGAATATAATAATATAAATTGTTTTGAATTGATTTGAATAGAGTTTGCAAACCTATGACCATTTATTTACCTGCAGACAGACAGGTGTCATGGAGATTACTTGCATGTAAAGTTATCATTGGGTGACTAGAATATTACCTAGGTACTATGGTCCATGAAGGTGTAGAAGCAAATGCTTTATTTCCTTTTCTGCAAAGACTTCAAAGGTTCATTTTTAAAGGGAAGAATTGAAAGATATATGTTGCCCATTGATACATTTATTCATTTATTTATCTATAGGTTCATGTTATCTTTAATTAGAATTAACTCAGTATTTTAAAATACTTTTGGGTGAATTATATGCAGTCTGGAGACTGTGGGGGTCAAGCATAGAAATGCTGAAATTCTCTTTCATGATATGCTATGAGAAAGTCCTAGAATTACACACAAAATATAAGGGATTTTGCATGCATTTTATTTTTAGCATGTATTCTCTTATCCATCTTTGTACCACTGGAAAGTAGAGCACAATTCTTACTTTGCCAAGAGAAGATGAGATGCAAAATATTGTTGAAATTATTGATCTTACTGCAGTAGCATGCAGAAATAATTGTTTTGTGTCCTTTAGGCAAAACATAAACCAAGATAATTAAATGCATATAAAGTAGAAATTTCAATTAACATTCTGCCCACTGTAGTGTACATAGCTACTCTTGTCTGTTTTGCTGGCAATTGCTCCATAATGTGGTATGATCAGTTCATCTATGCTTCCATGGATGACTAGAAAATCTGTTAAAATTATTGACACTGAGGTTTTTTATTATTGTTGTTATTGTTATGATTATTATAGAAGTTGTAGGTTACAGAAAAATTACATGTAGAATACAATTCCCTATACCACCCTATTATGAACACCTTGTGTTGTATGGTACATTTGTTACAATTCATGAAAAAACATTTTTATAATTATATTATTAACTATAATTCTATGTCTGAGTTTTTAATGTTTTTAAGGAAATTAATATAAAAAACGAGGTTGATGTCATTATGTGAGTTTCTTTCTTACCTATTTTTCTGTTCTACTATCTTTTACAGTCACTTTCAAAAGCCTGTGGGAAACACAGGACAGAGATGAGTGTAAATCATGTAGTGAAGTGAAGAGGAGAAAAACAATAATGGCATTAATTACCTAGGCTTTTATTTGCCTAGGTAGGCAAGCCAGAACATCTGAAAAGGGTTCAGTGACATTTCAGGTGCAGGTGAGGAAGAGTGGGCTTATTTCCTTGAGATGACTGAAGTCCTGTCAGGAATCATTTTCTTTTATAACAAGAGCCTCCCTGTACACTTTATTTAAACACAGGGACACTGATGGCGTTTTGTAAAGCCTTGGGAACACAGCCATTGGCATAAAAAATAGCCAGTACCCAGGGGTAACATCAAGGGGATAATTGCCTCTACATGGTGAGGAAATAGACCCAAGTAAAATCTATCCATTAACAAAAACTTAACAATTAAGATATACATATTTATGAACCTGGAGAGGAATTGAAGACTAATGAGAAGAAGAGAACTAGATATAGAGTTACCCTTTGATCCAGTGATTGCACTTCTCAGTACATACCTGGAAGATTTGAAAGCAGTGACATGAACAGATATCTGCACACCAATGTTCATAGCAGCATTATTCACAATTGCCAAGAGATGGAAACAACCCAAATGTCCTTCAGCAGATGAGTGGATAAATAAAATGTGGTATATACACATGGTGGAATACTATGTGGCTGTAAGAAGGAATGATGTCATGAAACATACAACATGGATAAACCTTGAAGATATAATGTTGAGCAAAATAAGTCAGGCACAAAAAGAGAAATATATGCTATCATCAATGTGAACATTGAAAAATGTAAAACAAATGGTTTGTAATATAGAATTTAAGGGAACAAATGATAGAGGGTAATTAAGGAAGGGTGAAGGAAAATGCAGTAAGAGAAGATAAGCTATCATGGGTAAATTTAATGTTCTGGGAATGCCCAGGAATGACTATGGTCTATTAATTTCTGATTGGTATGGTAGGAACAAGGTCACAGAAATGTTGCTATATTAGGTTATTTTCTAGGAATGCAGTAGGAACATATTGGAATTAAAGAAGTTATCTTAGGTTAGTTGTCTTTTTCTTACTCCATTGTTATGGTTTGTTTGAAATGCTTTTTTAATTTTTTTTGATATAGTTGATTTTAAAAAAAGCTAATAAAAAACAATGAAAAAATTATGAAGAGCCCCCTTGAGGAGCTGGTGGAGAATGCAGGAGTGTTGGGCTTCCCCACCTCTATGGTTACTGATGTGCTCACAGATATAGGGGACTGGTGGTTTGATGGGTTGAGCCCTCTACCACAGGACTTGCCCATGGGAAGTCTGTTGCTGCAAAGGAGAGGCTAGGCTTCCCTATAATTGTGCCTAAAAGCCTCCTCCTGAATGCCTCTTTGTTGCTCAGATGTGGCCCTCTCTCTCTAGCTAAGCCAACTTGAAAGGTGGAATCACTGCCCTCCCCCCTACATGGGATCTGACACCCAGGGGAGTGAATCTCTCTGGCAAAATGGAATATGACTCCCTGGGAGGAATGTAGACCCAGCATCATGGGATGGAGAGCATCTTGACCAAAAGGGGGAAATGAAAGGAAATGAAATAAGCTTCAGGGGCAGAGAGATTCCATAAGGACCCAAGAGGTCACTCTGGTGGGCATTCTTATGCACAATATAGACAACCCTTTTTACATTCTAATGAATTGGGGTAGCTAGCAGTAGATACTTGAAACTATCAAACTACAACCCAGAATCCATGAATCTTGAAGATGATTGTATAAAAATGTAGTTATGAGTGGTGACAATGGGATTGGGAAAGCCATAAGGACCACACTCCCCTTTGTCTAGTATATGGATGGATGAGTAGAAAAACGGGGGAAGGAAACAAACAGACAGAAAAGGCACCCAGTGTTCTTTTTTACTTTAATTGCTCTTTTTCATTTTAATTATTATTCTTGTTGTTCTTGTGTGTGTGGTAAAGAAGGTGTCAGGGGTTCTTTTGGTGATGAGTGTACAACTGTGTAATGGTACTGTGAACAATTGAATGTATGATATTTTTGTATGACTGCATGGTATGTGAATATATCCCAATAAAATGAATATAAAAAAAGTTATTGAAAATTTATGCAGAGCCCCCATGAGGAGCTGCTGGAGAATGCAGGGGTGTTGGGCTTCCCCATCTCAATGGTTACTGATGTGCTCACAGACATAGTGGACTGGTGGATTGATGGGATGTGCCCCCTACCACAGGACTTGCCCTTGGGAAGACTGTTGCTGAAAGGAGAGTCTAGGCATCCCTATAATTGTTCCTAAGAACCTCTTCCCAAATGTCTCTTTGGGGCTCAGATGTGGCCCTCTCTCTCTAGCTAAGCCAACTTGGCAAGTGAAATCACTGCCTTCCCCCCCTACACGGAATCTGACACCCAGGGGAGTAAATCCCCCCACAATGTGGAATAAGATTCCCACAGAGGAATCTAGACCTGTCATCATGGGATGGAGAACATCTTCTTGACCAGAAGAGGGATGTGAAACGAAATGAAATAAGCTTCAGTGACACAGAGATTCCAAAAGGAACTGAGAGTTCACTTTGGTGTGCACTCTTATGCACAATATAGACAACCTCTTTTAGGTTCTAATGAATTGGAATAGCTAACAGTAAATACCCAAAACTATCAAACTACAACCCAGAACCCATGAATCTTGAAGACAATTGTATAAAAATGTAGCTTATGAGGGGTGAAAATATAATTGGGAAAGTCATATGGACGACAGTCCCCTTTGTCCAGTGTATTGATGGATGAGTAGAGAAATGGGGGAAGAAAAAAAAAAAAAAACACCCAGTGTTCTTTTTTTACTTTAATTGTTCTTTTCACTTTAATTTGCATTCTTATTATTTGTGTTTGTGTGGTAATGAAAATGTCAAAAATTAATTTTGTTGAATTCACAACTACATAATGGTACTGTAAACAATTGAATATATGCTTTGTTTTGTATGACTGCATAGTATGTGAATATACCTCAATGAAAACGAATTATAAAAAAGGATTAATGAGTCTGACAAAATAACCCTAACATGACAAGATTAGTATATAATATACAATTATATAGTAGTTATAGATCATCTATAGAAGGAGCTTCCATGATTAAAGACTTTAGTTCTCTTTCTGTGACAACTGAAAGAAAAGAAAGGATGCCATTGAAGCAGACTGCATTGCAGGAACAGAAGAATGCTCATATTTGTTCTTTGATCCAGGGAGTCAGCTGGGGCTTTGCCTCTAGTGGTTCAGTTTTAATACAGGGCATTTGTGTCCAATAGTTGGTGAAGATGCAGATTTTACCCAATGTGATATACAGATTCAACACAATCTCAAATTTCCAACAGCCTACTTAGCCAGAAATGGAAAATCCAATCATCAAATTTATATGGAAGGGTAAGGGGATATAAATAGCCAAATCATCCTAAAAAGAAGAACAATGTTCAAGGACTCACACTTCCCAATTTTAAAAATTACAAAGCTACAGTGGTAAAAACAGCATGATACTGTCACAAGGACAGACATATAGAGCAATGAAATCAAATAGAGAGTTTGGAAAATGACTTCCATATCTATGGCCAATTGATTTTTGACAAGGGTTTAGATGCAACTTTACAGATCTTCTTAAGATAGTGTTACAGACAACCAAACCATTCATCATTGGCATGGAGGATTTACTAACTTTCTTTGGTATTTTGATATTATTTTTGAAAAGCCCTTGGTTCCTCAATATGATGTAATCATTCACATTTGTTTACTTATAATTTTATTTCTTGTACTCAGTTTTAGAATCCAAAGGGCAATTATTTTCAACATAGAATAAATGATAAATAATATTATCTTGCATCTTGTTTTAGTAAAAAATAATTACATATTCTAAAACAAAAAACAAAGATTAGTGAACTGTCACTGTTTCATATGTCTCCAATTATTTTTAATAAAATTTCTATATTGTAGTTATATCTATCTATACCATAAAATTTTCCATTTTAGTCACACTCAAGAGTATAATTCAGTGACATTAATTACATTTACAATATTGTGTTACTAGCACCACCATCAACAGAACATCATCCGAATCAGAAACTCTGTACTCACTAAGCTATAACTCCCCATTTCCCTTCCACCCCCAGCCTCTGGTAACATATAACTTACCTTCTGTATCAATTAATTAGCTTTTATAATTCTTTTTGATGATTTACTTATTAGGAAACTGCTGGATTTTCATTTCTGCTTTTGCATTCAATCTGCTGCAAAATGATGTTATGGTTGAAGTATATAAAGAAAATCTAGCCCATCCCCCCACATATATATTTGTAAAGAAAGGAGCATTTTAATAGCAAAAAAAAAAAAGAAAAGAAAAGATTCCTACCAATAGGAGATTATATAAGTGAACATAATGTTAATTTGCTTACATATTGAATTAATGCAGAAAAACAGAAAAAATGTATGCTTGGGAGATTATGGTCTTGAAATAATTATGAGGAGGCTTCAATGAAATCTTCCAGCATCACAGTCCGGCTGTATTATGGCTCTTCCCATGTGACAGAGAAAAAGTATTGGATGGAAAATGTCTGGATGGAATGTAATAAAATTGGCTGAGGAGTAATCTACCATTTTGAATGTGTCACATTAGATAGAACGGAACTTGAGGAAGTGTTTTTGTTGGGGACCACAAGGTAGCATGGGTTCTTCTTACATTGATTACTCCTTAAGTATTGTACAAATAGTACCAATGAAATTAGGAATTTTTATGGGGAGGATAGCAATGTCTCATCAATAGTGTAGAGAATTGTTCACCCCTTAGATTTGAAATCTGAAATGAGTCTGTTGCCTTAGGTGTTCAAAAACCAATTGGGAAAATTAAACAAAGGGATTGTTGGACAAATAATGACATGTAATTATTTTATAACATTGAATTTTAGCAGATCTATAGATTAGGTAGCCCTAAGGACATGAGTTAATTAGGAAAGTAAAATATTTAAATAGATGTAATTCTAATAATTTTGACTGGGGGTCTGTCAATAATTGGTTCATGTACCCCACAAAGGATACGTGCAAATCTTGATCCATGTTCCTGTGTATGTAAACCATTTTGAAATAGGACTTTGAAGATGTTATTATTAGTTAAGATGTGGCCAAACTGAATAAGGCAGGCCTTCGTCCAATATGTCTGAAGTCCTTATGAGTAGAAGCAATTGGGCATGGAAGGGTAAGTGTGAAATCAGCAGACACCTGAGAAGCAGACACAGGAGAGAGAGATTGCAATATGACAGAGGATTGTCAGAACACTACAGACTCTAGGAGAAAGTGAGCCAAGCCAATACCTTTATGTTGAACTTCTGACCTATCAAACTTTGAGTCAATAAAGTCCTCTTGTTTAAGCCAACCAGATTTTGGTATTTCCACAGAAGTCCCATAAAGGTAACACATCATCATACATGTGCACAGTAGTCAAGGAAAGACACCATAAGATGGTGAACTGCATCATCAAAGTCTGCAAAATCTTGGAAAATCTTTGGAGTGCACATAATAGGTGCATTCCCATTGGACCAAAATTTCTGACAAAGCAAGGAACTTCTGAGGGCATGGAAGTTGAAGAGAGCCTTTTATATTTGTATAATGTAGTTATTAAACAGTTCAACAGTAGAAACATTTCTTAGTTTACTTTTTCCTCAGTGTTATGTTTCCTTCTTACAGACATAATCATTTCCTATGTTCCTTAATGACCTGACACTATTTTGAATCATAATATTTGCCTTTCACACCATCTTGTCTCATTGTGCTCATGCTACTTTGATATATTATCACAGAGATATAGTATTTTATGAATTTTTTTCCTGAACTTATCCCCAAATCTTTCAAACCATTTTTTCAGTGAATATCCTCAAGATTCCCTCAGGATTGTGGATATTTATCTTCCTTCCTCAGTACTCTTTCAGAAGAAACAAAGCATAAGGGACTGCTTTAAGCTTTAGATTCTGAGCTTACATGGTGCCATTATAGTCATTTTCCTTTACAAAGTATGTTGTAAACTTTTTAAGCTTATTGCATAGACCTTACCATTAACTTTGGCGACATTGTGGCTGCCAGAAATGTGTGTAATTTATTTCAGTTCATGTGAGGAGAGCATGTTGTTTCTTTTTAATTTCAGTTTTATCAAACATATTATAGATATATTAATTTCATCTCATAATTTACATACCTATACATTTTCATTTTCTTCCCTAAAAATTGTTGCTATTATTATCATAGTGTGAGGACTCTAAAAGTGCCCTGAACAAACACTAATACTGAAACTAATTTTCTGAGTTAATGCTTTCTCTAGGTTTACAAAATCCCTAATCTGTTTTTTCAGTCAAAAAAAAAAAAAACTGTGAATAGAATTAATCTCAACAGACTGTTAAAAAATCTATGGGAAACAAGGCATTGAAGAAACTTCAGCTTTCCTGAAATCTGCCATTACTGGATCCACTGGGAATTGTCAGAGGTGTAAGTATCCCAGGGTTCTCCAGAAAAAATAACCAAGCATAATAGAGAAAATTGATTTCTATATATGGTTTAGAATAAAACTTTTCCTGTTTGAGAAAGGGCTCTCTAGGGCATGCTCAGTGAAGAGAACATGGTTCATGGACATATATCTGTGACTGTTTATAAGACATACTCAGGTTTGTGAAGACAAACCTCATGTCTCAGTTCCCAGGTACATTGTGGTATCTTGATATACTTTCTTTTATAGGTTTGTACTTTGAATTTTATAACAAATAGATTAAATTTTAATTTGACCAACATATAGTGACATTCTTCAATATTACTAGCATTTGTGTGATTCTGTATATCCTAATTTGATAAATGTATTGCATTTAAGCATGTATATGTCATATAATTATATATGAGATTTAGATCTTTATATACATTAGACCAATTTCTGTGAGAGCTTTCTGATTACATGAAGAAGGTTTGGATTCTCTCAATTTTAATTTAAATCATCTTATGTCTTTTTGACTAAGGGACACAAAAGCATATTAAGAGACATGGGCAATTTCACCATTATCACAGAATTCCTCCTCATGGCTATCTCATGCTTCTGGGAGCTTGAACTCTTACAAGGTCTCATGCTTCTGGGAGCTTGAACTCTTACAAGGTCTGCTATTCTTAGTGATTTATCTAGGCACCCTGACTGGGAATCTTTTAAATCTCACTGCTATTGTATTTGAAAATCTACACTACCTAATGTATTTCTTTATTGGCAATCTTTCCTTGATAGATTTGGGTTATATCTCAGTTGCTGTTCCTAAATCTATTGTGAATTCTCTTGCAGGCAGCAATTAGATTTCATTCAAAGAATGTGCTGCTCAAACTTTCCTGTTTACCTTATTTGGATCCACTGAGTTCTTTTCCCTAGTGGGGATATCCTTTGACTGCTATATTGCCATTTGCCACACTCTGCACTATGTGGTCACCTTGACCCCATGTCTGTGCACACAGGTAGCTGCTGGCTCATGGGCCATGGGGCTGGTCTATTCTGCCATCCACACAGGCACCATGTTCAGGCTTCCCTTCAGAGAGTCCAATGTGATCCATCAATATTTCTGTGACATCCCTCAAGTCATGAGCATCTCATCTCCAGCTGTGCAGTTTTCTGAGTCCATAGTCCTTGCAGTAAGTTCTTGCTTTGTCCTACTCTGCTTTGTCATTTTATTCACCTCATATGTTAACATCTTTTTAACTGTTCTTCAGATGCATTCTGTTGGGGCACAGAATAAAGCCTTGTCTACTTGCTTTCCTCAGATAGATACTTTTATTTTATGTATAATTTCTGGATTGTTTGCTTGTCTGGGCCCCATTTCAAATGAATCAACCATCTATACCCTCCTCACAGCCATGTTCTACTCCATGGTGTCCCCTTTCATAAATCCCATTATTTTGAGTCTGAGGAACAGAGAGATTAAAAGGGCTCTGGACAGAATATTTTCTGGGTCTCTACAGTTCACTTAACTGAATTCAATTTTAATGGGAAACAATATATCAATAATCATGAAGGAAAGAGAATGTGTATGAAATATTACCCTAAATTTTGATTAAAAAATTTACTTATGTCTTTGTTTTTTATAAACACGAAGTAGTTAATTGTTTTTGCAAAAACTTTGTTGAATAAAATTAACCATTGTTTCTCATAACCACTCCTTTTCAAATGCTAAATAGTAAAGGCTGAATATTTGAATTATGGTGTCATCTTAATATCCTCATGCTGGTTTAATGGAAGAAAGGTCTAGAAACTTTAGCCACTTTCCAATATTCACACTGTATTGGGTGGATAGCTGGGACAAATGTCAGTTCGTTCTAACTGAAAATATATGTACTAAGGTCTTCTGTCTTTTCAACATCTAATATAATTTCTAGTTTTCATGTTTATTCCTTGATCACATATAAACAAATAGGCTTGAATCAAGGACCTTTTTCAGTATATTTTACAAGTTATTTCTATGGGCATTAAAACGTTTTGTTTCTATGTAATTACATAGAGAAATTCTTAAGCCTGTAAGTATATTGATCTATATTTATAAGTATGTGCAATCTAAAATTTACATTAGGATTGCCATGTTAGAGAGATAGTAATGGGGAGAATGAAAGCAGTTTGTACTCATACTAGGGAGATAATGTTTATTATCTTCTAGACTGGCAAAGAATGAGCAAAAATTATGTAAAAATGTTTATTAAAGAAAACTAAAACATCTGATAAATATTTGATACTTAAGATAAATATGAATCTTTTAGAATGACAAAGGATAAGAACATTATATTATGGTAAATTTGGATTCAGTTATGGACATTACAGTACATGAGATCATCAGATAACAGAAAATGGGGTGGATTAAAGGGAATCCAGAGACCTGGTGCAATACAGGTTGGTGTTGATGACAGGTAGACAAAGAAAACCCAGAGGGATTCATGCTTCATGATTCCTTTATGATAGAAAACAGAATTTGTTCACAAAACCTTGCAAAACTGCTTCTAGAATTATTTTTATGTAATGTTTAATTCTGCATACACTTATTTGTTATCATTCTAGGTACATGTGTGTGATTATATTAACAAAACCAAAATTGCTTTGGCTATCTCCCTGATGTACAAATATGTAGATAACCTTGAATTATTCTAATAATTATATTTGAATTGAGAAAACACTATAGTGGTCATCCTATGATATCCCAATTGGACAGAACACACAAGTAGTTGCCTTTCATAAAAAATTGCTATATACAACTTAAATAATTTTGAACATGGCTATCAGTATGTATTTTCTGTTGTGTTAATTCTAATAAATATTATTGTGAAAGCTCAGTAATTTTTGTTTGCTTAACTCATCAATAAGAATTGCTAATGTATAACTAATATTTTCTGTTATTCTAACTACTGCAGTGTATCTCACTGTACCTACTTCATTTATTCATTTCCTAATCCATGACTACCTAAACTGTTCCAACTCATAGCTTACTAAATTATTTTGCTTTCAACAATATCTTTTTCCATTTATAATCTCATCAGCAAGGCATCAACATTATGCTCATACCATATTCTTGATAGAGCATGTTAAAACTTTCCATTGTTGCCATGTTTATATTTGTAAGTTATGTTTCATTTTTACTTGAGTTTTCATTTTCTGTATTATTAATGAATTAAAGATTCTACTAATAACCATATTGGAATGAACTTTCCAAGATATTATTTTTGTTTATTTTTTATTTTTTTGTTTCCATCCACAATCCTTTTATTTGAAAATAGTTTTTAAATATATATTAGCAGATGTTTATTTTTTGTGGAAAAAAGGAAACCATATATCATTGTTCTAATCACCTGTTATCTTTGTCTATGTGTCCTTCTTGATAGATGTAACTGTAATTTACCAACAAATTCTTTTGTCATTATCTTGCGGGTTTAGATCTTGTTCAGTGAGTTTATATCAATACAAGTTTTCAAGAATATTTCTTTCTTTGCTGTAGTTCTGCAGTGTTACCTTTTAAAGAGAGGCTTTTAAATGTGCCCCTATTCCACCATTTCAAAGCAAGCAAGAAAGGACATGGTGAATTTTCTTCCTCTGCTGATCTAGTGTTTCTGTCATCATCTACCAATAGGCTTCCTTTTTGTTTGGGCACATGCTTTATCATGTTATTAAATTACCTTGAATATATGCACTATTTCTGGGCACTGTTCTATTCCTTTGATACAATTATTCCTGCATCAGTACTATACCATGTTGATTATTAAGCACTTTTGTTAATATCAATATGTTCTATTAATTAAACCCCTACAAAAGGTGAGTTGTCTGCATTGATCTCTATCCATTAATTTTAATTTTAGAATGAGATTGTTTATTCATTAGAACCCTAATGGCATTTCAGATTCTGATTCCACTAATTACAAGATTATTTTTGAACTGAGAATTTAATTTATAATAGATTTTCTACAATCTTTGAATACGGGCTATACTTACAGGGTTGTTTATGTTTTATATGCTATTTATAACCCACAGCTTTTATTTTTAAATAAATTAAAACTCATTTGATACATATTATATTTATTTATAATAAGTAAATTATATTTTGTTTCACATACTGTTGTAAATCATGCTGAAAATAATATATCAATAACTCTGTTATCAATATAATTATTATTGATATTGGTATTACTATTTTTGCTATTGTTGTTATTTCAAAGATAATAAAATAAAGAGCCCTGAAAACTTAACTATTTGGATTGATAGGCCCAACTTCTCTCAGGCTGGTAGAACACAACCTAAAAACACAGCATAAAATTACATTGCATACACTAAAAAAGAGCTACCACAAAAATTCTGTTATAAATATGTGACTGCTTTTTTTGAGATACTGAGTAATCACTTGACTATCTTTGATATCCTGATTGAAACACTAATGATTTTTCTATCTTCATGTCAGATGTATATAATTACAGAAGTAATATATGTTTATTGCAATATTAGAATATGTAATGCAGAAGAGATTATAATGAATTCCTAAAATAGCACCAAATTTCCATTGAAAATAATTGCAAATTTCACAAATACTTATGCTTATGCCCTTTTGTTTTCATTTCCTCCTAATTCTATCTGTACAAGTTCATCAAGCAAGCTAGACTAAGTACAGTGCTAATAGAAAATATGATAGTCATTCCGCTTGGTATTCCAAACCCAGACTGTTTATTTTACCTTTCTTGGAACCACTGAAATATTGTACAGTCACTATAGATAATAAAAGTCCAATCCTAACTAATAATCACTTTTCTGCCAAAAGAAAAATACATTGCAGTATCAGTCTTCCCACCCACAACTTTTGATCTGGTTTATCCTTGGCCATTCACAGTCAGAAGAAGAGGACGTGTTTAGGTTCTTCTTTGTTAAATTAGAAAAGTCATGGGTTTACAGTATAATCATGCATAAAATATGGTATTATATCACACCAACTTACTATCAACAACTTACCTTGGTGTTTTATATTTGTTACAACTGATGAAAGCACATTTTCATAGTTGTAACATTAATTATAGTCCATGGTTTAACAGTATTCATGGACTGTGTTGTGCTGTGTCATGAGATGAGATGATTGTCAACACATTTATCTTGCACCTCTAAGGCACTAAATGTCAATGACATTGTTCTGCCCACCAATATGAGAGATTAATAAGGTAGAGGTGGCTATGGTCAGATTCATTGTGGTTAAGTATCAGTTTATATCTGTCTATTCAGACTGAAACTCATACACTCAGGGGACTACAAATGGGTCCTGAGAGTAGTAGATATTTATTCTGGGCTGGAATTTGCATATCTGATGATAGACGCATACACATACAATAATACAAAATTGTAATGGAGGATATCACAACAATAATGGGAAAACATGTCAAATGGATAAAATGTTGCACAACATTTCAGAATAATGATTTGATAAACATTGGAATGGGGAAATGAATCATTTATTGTCTAAAATCTGGTTGATAGAGATGTCTTGGGCTGACTTAACTTCAGAGATTCATGGTCACATTCAACATGATGGAGCCCAAGAGAGATTCTACACTAGATAGATTACTCCAATATTCTGGAATATCTTAGGGAAAGGGAATGGGGAGGACATTGATACAACTATACAATTCTTCTGCATGTCACTGCAACTTTATATTTTCCCTACACCACCTCAGTATTCATTTTCTCCTAGCTAACATCATGATTCTGGGACAAGATCTGTAATTGTCATCAAAAGCAGGGATGATATTTAAGTCAGAAACTGTAACTGAACATGTAAATATGCCATATTTCTTAAGTGTCTGAATGGCTGGGTTGTGAATTTATGCCACCTGGCTAATTATGGATTGAATGAAACTATTTTGTCTAATGTTTGAAACAGTCATTACTTTTCTACTCATGTATCCTCACCCAATATGATGGGAATGGACTGAGGGTGAGTTATCTTCTAGATGAGTATTGCTGTCAGTATTCTGGACCAGAACGGTGAATGAATCTAACACCCTTTTGAAAGATGAAAAAGTTTCAGTAAAACTCAATGATAAATGGAAATAAGGAAGAATTCTGGCTGAACATCAAGCAAAGAAAAAATGGGTTATGCAACATGAGCAATCCAGTATTACATTGGTACCTTCAGAAAGCCCAAAGAGATGATAATTCTACTCATATAATGTTCTTGAAATGATGAAATTATAGAACTGGAAGGAAATCAGTGATTGACAGGAATAGGGGGCATGGGAAAGGGGGTGTGATTATAAAGGGCAACACCAGCAATCCTTGGCATGATGGAACTGCTTTCTAATTTGAACTTCACTTGTGATAAAATTGCAGAAAATAAAGCACACATGGATATACATTCAGAGAGAAGATATCTTAGTTTTCTAGGCTGCTCAAATCAATACCATAAAATGGTTTGGTTTAAGCAATGATAATTTATTTGCTAATGATTAAAATCCAAGAAAATGTCCAAATCAGGACATCATCAAGGTGATGTTTCCTCCCTGAAGACTGACTGCTGGCAATCCTTGCCTCCTCTGCCACATGGCAAGGCACATGGCAGTGGGTTCTCTCTCTCCCTCCCTTCTCTTCAGGGTTTTGCTAATTTCAACTTCTTGCTTCTCTCTCTCTCTCTTTCTCTCTCTCTCTCTGTCTCTATCTCTCCCTCTTTCTCTCTCCATATTCATTCAACTTATAAAGGACTCCAGAAATAGGATTAAGTCCCATCCTGAATGAAGCAGGTCATGCCTTAGCTGAAGTACCATCATGAAAATATCCTTACAATGGGTTTACACCCAAATGAATGGATTAGATTTAAGAATGTGTTTTTCTAGGGTACATACAGCTTCAAACCACCAGAGTAGAAAAGTAAACACAATGAAATTTGCAAGACATGTAAGTTTTACCAATGTCAATACATTGCTTATGGTATTATATTACAGTTTTGCAGGATGTTATCATTGAGAGAACTTGTGTAAAGGTACATAGAATATTATAATTTGCAACTGCATATGAATCTATAGTTACCTAAAAATACAGTTTGCATAAAAATACAGAGCAACTAATACATGCAACCACATGGATGAATCTCACAAACATTTTTCTGAGTGAAAGAAACCTTGCACAAAAAAAGTATACAAATTTGGATTTCACTACTTAAATGTCTATAATAGAAAACTAATCCATGGTACAAAAAGTCAAAACACTGATTCTGAGGAACTTGGTGCAGGGATTAGATTGAATGGGAGTGAGGGGATGGAATTTTCTGTAGAGATGTTGATTTAAACATCTTACATAGGTCATATACATTTGTTCAAACATGTTAAGTGATACACTTAAATTTGTGTATTCAACTAAACAGTGGTACACTTAATTTTGTGTACTCTATAAAAGAAAAATAAGAATAAAAAAAGCAAATAATTTAACTAATGATATATGTTCATGCTTATGTTTAATGTGTGATGTTTTCTGGTGTCTAAAAATTACTTTCAAATAAATGAAAAATAAGAGATTGATGGCTGAATAAAAGCATTGATTAATGTATAGATATATGATAAAGCAAATACAGCAAAATATTAATAATAGAACATAGGTGATGGTTACAAAGGTGTCCACCATCTTTCAACTTTTCCCTTTATAACATATTGTTCATGATACAATGTTGGGAAAAACAGACAGTCCAAGTAAACTAAAGTGCAAGTTAAAGGATTTAAATCATTCAACCACATTTAAGCACTCATATTTTTTCAAATACAATTTATTAATTGATCATCTACTATGCCATTATAAATAAATAGATTGAAACAAATTAAATATTTGCCAAGAGGAAACACTAAATGCACCATACACCATACAACAACTTGCTCCACAATCTCTCTTCTCTCACATGCATGTACAAACATATGTATATATACACACACACAAACACACATACACATGCATGCACATAAACACACATTGAACTCTGGCTCTCACCATCTGTAATTAACTTTTCTTCCTAGCAGCTTTATAACATTCTCCAAGTAGACAGTTGGGATTCCAATAGGAAACAAATTCCTATGATTCATTACCTGAATCCTGTTCCCCATAGGGAGAATGAGAATATGTTCACTTTCTAACAGTGATACTTTGACCTTTGCCAAGTACTTTCCAAAACTCAAAGCTTCTGGTAAAAGTAGAACTACATAACATCTTTACTCAATTTATCAGCCCCTTTTAAAAAAGCCAAAAGTTCATGAATACTCTAGCTTCCCATGAAGGGCCTTCCTCCATCCTTTACCTTTTGCACAGCCTTGATATTCATCTTTATCTCTAAGAACCTTCTGCATCCTGCTTCTCATGGCAAAGTGAGCAATCCAGTATTGCAACTCAATCCACTCAACAAATTTCTCCTTCTACTTCTTATTTGCACAGATATTAATGTGAACTTTTCTGTCTGAATAATGTTTGTCTTAACAGGTAAAATCTCATACATTTCATATGTATATATTTTGTATTCAGTATGTGTCTGAAGCAGGTGTTCATTCATATTTTCTGTCACATTGACAATTATGTTTCTGCTATTAATTTTGTTGTAGATCTCACAATCATGGTGTTACAGTTTGCTAATGCTGCCAGAATGGAAAATTCCAGAAATGGACTGGCTTTTATAAAGGGGGGGTTATTTGGTTAGAAAGTTACAGCCTTAAGGCCATAAAAGTGTCCAAGCTAAGGCATCAACAATAGGGTACCTTCATGGAAGAATGGCCAATGGCATCAGGAACACATCTGTTGTCTGGGAAGGTACATCACTGGCATCTTCTTCCTTTGCTCCCAGGTTGTGTTTCAATGGCTTTCTCCTAGGACATTTCTCTCTAGGCATCCGGGGTTATTCTCTTAGCTTCTCCCAGGCAAATTCTGAAGTAGCAAAAGTCTACTTTCAATGGTCACCTTCAAAATGTCTCTCTTGGCTGCTTTCATATCAGGGGTCCACAACTCCAAGAATATCTAAGCATCAGCATTAGCTATCAATGGCCATCCTTAAAATATGTCTCTGCTGCAGTTATTCTTCAATGTGTCTGTCTTGGCTGCAGCTAACTCTAAAATGTAACTCTTGGTTGCTCTGTGGTCCTTCTGTTTGTGAGCTCTATTTATAGGACTCCAGTGAACTAATCAAGACCCATCCTGAATGGGCAGGGCCACATTTCCATGGAAACAATCAACAGGTCACACCCTAATCAAAGATGTCACTCACAGTTGTGTGTGTCACATCTCCATGGAAACACTCAATCAGAAGGTTACAACCTAATCAACACTAATACCTCTGCCCTACAAGATTGCATTAAAGAATATGGCTATTTTTATGGAGGATATAATATATACAAGCTAGCATATATGGCATTAAATTTATCATAATCCATGTGGGAATAAAGTAATATGTCATAGTTGTTTTAAATGTTTGACTATGTATTAGTTATGGAATTAATTTCTTCATACAATTCTTAGTCATTTGAACACCCAATTTTGTGCATTTTCTAATCATTTTTAATGGTTATATGAAAGTTATTAGCTTATATGAAAGTTCATGCTTTCATATAAGCTAAATTTTAGTGTTTACCACATGCTTGACTCTTTTAAGATTATTTTAGTTCTTATTATGAAATATATTATACATATAAGACTATATAAATAATAGATGCTTACAAATTAAAACTTTAATAAAATTATTACCTGTAATCAACACACATACAGAAAATCTGTATGAACTCCTTCAAACCAGGAGGACTCCTGTTCCTTTACCCAAAGATCTATAACATACTAAATTTTGTCTCAGTATGTGTTTCTTTATCCATTTACCTAATTCAGGTGTTTTTGTTTTTCAATTTTCTGCTATTAAAAACAAGAGTTCAATTACTTTATTTGGACAGGTCTCTTTGTGAAACAGTAATTGTTTTAGGGTGAATGTAGGACCAAAATAAACAGATCATAAAATATTTACTAGTTAATTCCTAAGTGTTTTCCAAACAAGTTGTACAAATTTATATTCCTACCACTAGTGCACTGGAGTTTATTTGGCTCCATATTCTAATCCCAACCTGATATATTTGTTCTTTTAAATATTTTCCAAAATTATATATATGGAATAGTCTCTAGTGGTTTGAGTTTAATTTCCCCACTTATTAATGATACATAATATCATGTATGTTTATTGATATTGATCATCCTAATTTTCTATTAGCTGCCTATCCATGCCTTTTGCATACTTTCCCTACATTGAGTTTTGCCCCTTTATAATAAAAAAAAGGATATATATATATATATATATATATATATATATGTTCAATTACTTGCATGACCATTCCACTTGAATGGCTCTTAGATCTCTCAGATATATTAAGTCTAAACCTGCATTCTAATCCCTCAGGCCCAAGGTTTTGGGATAACCCATAAGTGTTCTCTCCACACACTCTATATCTGGTCCTCTGAGGTTCTGTTGGTTCTACCTTAAACCTCAACTCAAATATGACCACTATTCACCACCTCCACTGCTACCTGCTCTGAGCCAACTATGCCCTCCCCTCAACTGGATATTTAATATGTTTGATCTCCATGTTAACACCCTTCACTGGAGTAGCCAAAATCATATTTGTAAGTCAGATCACATCACTCTTATGCTCAGAGCACTGCACTGACTTCCTAACTCAGATCAAAGGTCAAAGGCCTCATCTTTCACTATTCTCACTTTCCTACTCTCCATCTCAACAACACTGACACCTTTGTTGTTTCTTGAATACTGTGTCCACAGTTGTTATGACTATCAAAATCTTTTGTGTGCTGCCTCAACACCCATCTTACTTTATTAAGCCACTTGCCTTAAAACTGACCTTTGATCTAGTTAATAAGCAGATTTCCACCCTGGGGCATAAACTCCTCCAGAGCTCAAACCCACATCTGTAGCCATCACCCACACCACTTTCACACCACACCCAAAACCCAGACCTGCTCCCAAATGATAAGCTAATCTTCCTCACAGCCTTTGGAGCCCAGCCCCTTTCCTTTTGTACATTTCTTTCTCTAACCTAACTGATCCTTATCTCCTACAGGACATTTACTCACATCCACCCTGCACCACAATAAAGGCATAGCCCATGGTTCCCTCTCTGTGTGCTTCCCACTGGCATGTTGAGTCACCAATGTGAATCACACACATGACACCCCTTTTTTTCTGGGACATTGAGTAGCAAACTATCTTTTGTCATGCCCTGCAACCTTAATTTCCCATTGTGTTGCACCTGACCTCCACCCAGGCCCAAATTTCAAATTCAACTAAATCAATTGGGAACAACCAAGCACTGAAGGCTGGTGCAATACTAATTTCCTATTGTAAGATTGATTTTCCCCAAAAGCAATCAAAGTATTTATGTTACTAATACCTTCATTTCTTTCCAGTCTGCTTTCTAAAGTTACTTGTTTAATGAAGCCTAGCATGAACTGCCTACTATGAACATCCTCATAACCAACACCACACTTGATGCCCCTGACTTTGCTTTTTATCATAGTACCTCTTACTTCTAATATAATATATAATTTGCTTATTTATTATGTTTATATTTTGCATCATCCCCACCCCCACCCACCCCCACATACTCACCCTAAAATATAAGTTTCTTAATCTTAGGAAATTTTGTTAGTGCTCTTTACTAATGTATCCCAAATAGACTGTTTATTTCATAGTACATGCATTTAACTAGGTAGAAACCATAAGGAGCATCAAACACCTTTGCATGCAGTGCTATAATATTTGCTTTATTTTGAAGCAAATAGTTTAAGCATTCAGTACATCTGTTTCCTTATTTTAAAAATGGAGATAAAACAATATCATTATTCTAATTTTGTAATCTGGAGAAAACAATTATTTTCTTGGTTAAGATCTTTCTTTCTTTAAGATATTACAATTTATCTTTGTTTTTTATGTTAAAATTCACAATGTTTCTACTTGTAGATTTATCCTAATTTGTCATATTTGACATTCTATAAAAATTGTACAGTGAAGATATAATCTTGCTTCAAATATGAAACACCTTTGATTATTTCATCAAAAATATCTCCTCCCTTATATTCAATTTATTGCTTATTGTATTGGTTCCATTTGCCTTATCTGGATTCTTATCTTAGAGAGACAAGGCAATATGGCAGAATAATCAGTATCTGGTTATGCCCATCTTATATTTGCCATAATTTTTAGTTCTAGTTTTTAACAATTACATTTTTTCACCCAGTAATTTCCATTGGAGAGAGTAAGAGAGAGAGAGATAGGGAGGGAGGGAGGGAGAGAGGAGAGGGAGAAGGAGAGGGAAAGGGAGGGGGAGACATGCTTGTTCACTTTACATATAAAATCCTTCTTATATTGAGGTTATTTATTATATTTAAGTTTTACTGTATGAGAGATTATTCTTTCTCATCTGACAGCAGACTTTCATTTTGTTTGTATATTTTTACATTACATTTAGAGTTTGTTCTTCTTCCACAGTTCATATTTCTGTAGATACATTTCTTTCATTTCCTGCAAATATGTTTGTGTGAATAAGTATTAAATCCAAGCCCTAATTTATTTCCCTTCTATGAATATGCCTTTGATGAAACCCTACAACTTTGAGAAGTATTTCCTTCATTTTCATTTATTTATATATCTTTTGAAATCTGTTTTTAATATCCTCCTAATTTCAGAGCAATTTAGAAAAATAAGAATTTTTGAATGCTTAATTCTTTCAACAAATGGGGCTGGGAGAGTTGGAAATCAAACTGAATGAAAGAGGACCCGTACCTCACACCCTACACAAAAATTAACTCAAGTGGATCAAAGATCACAATATAAAAGACAGTACCATAAAACTCCTAGAAGATAATATAGGGAAATATCTTCAAGGTCTTTTAGTAGGTGGCCACTTCCTAGAGTCTACACCCAAAGCACAAGCAACAAAAGAAAAAATAGGTACATGGGAACTCCTCAAGCTTAGAAGTTTCTATACCTCAAAGGAATTTGTCAAAAAGGTGAAGATGCAGCCAACTCAATGGGAAAATTTTTTGGAAACCATGTATCTGACAAAAGACTGATATCTTGCATATATAAAGAAATCTCACAACTCAATGACAATAATACAGACAGCCAAATTATAAAATGGGCAAAAGATAAGAAAAAATAGTTTTCTGAAGAGGAAATACAAATGGCCAAGAAACACATGAAAAAATGTTCAGCTTCAGTTGCTGTTAAACAGATGCAAATTAATACCACAATGAGATACAATCTCACAGAAATTAGAATGGCTGCCATTAAACAATCAAGAAACTACAAATGCTGGAGAGGATGTGGAGAAATTGGAACTCTTATTCATTATTGGTGGGATTGTACAATGATTCAGCCACTCTGGAAGTCAGTCTGGCAGTTTCTTAGAAAACTAGATATAGAGATACCCTTCAATCCAGCGATTGCACTTCTCAGTATATACCCAGAACATTTTAAAGCAGTGACACAAAAAGATATCTGAATGCCAATGTTCATAGCAGCATTATTCATAACTCTCAAGAGATGGAAACAACCCAAATGTCCTTCTACAGATGAGTGGATAAATAAGATATGGTATATACACACGATGGAATACTACATGGCTGTAACAAGAAACAATATCATGAAATATATGACAACATGGATGAACTTTGAAGACAGAATGCTAAATGAAATAAGCCAGACAGAAAAAGAGAAATATTATATGCTACCACTAATGTGAACTGAAAAATATAAAACAAATCATTTATCATGTAGACTGTAGAGGAATTAGAGATAGAGAGCAATTAAGGAAGGGGGAATGATAACTCAATAAGAACAGATAAGCTATCATGGGTAAATTTAACATTTTGGGAATGCCCAGGAATAACTGTTATCTGTTAATTTCTGATGGGCAAGGTAGGAACAAGTTCACAGAAATTTTGCTATATTAGGATATTATCTTGGGGTAGAGTAGGGACATGTTGGAAGTAAAGTAGTTATCTTAGGTTAGTTGTCTTTTTCTTACTCCCTTGTAATGGTTTGTTTGAATTTTTTATTGTAGTTTATTAATTTTTTGATATAGATGATTTTTTAAAAAAAGAGTTAATTAAAAAATATGCAGAGCTCCCTTGAGGAGCTGGTGGAGAATGCAGGGGTGTTGGGCTTTCTCACCTCCATGGTTGCTGATGTGCTCACAGATATATGGGACTGGTGATTTGATGGGCTGAGCCTTCTACCACAGGACTTGCCCTTGGCAAGACTGTTGCTGCAAAGGAGAGGCTAGGCCTGCCTAAAATTGTGCCTAAGAGCCTCCTCCCAAATACCTCTTTGTTGCTCGGATGTGGCCCTCTCTCTCTAGCTAAGCTCACTTGGCATGTGAAATCACTGCCCTCCCCTCTATGTGGGATCTGACAGCCAGGTGAGTGAATCTCACTGGCAATGTGGAATATGACTCCCAGGGAGGAATCTAGACTCAGCATCATGGGATGGAGCTCATCTTCTTGACCAAAAGGGGGATATGAAAGGAAATGAAATAAGCTTCAGTAGCAGAGATTCCAAAAGGACCTGAGAGGTCACTCTGGTGGGTACTCTTATGCACAATATAGAAAACCCTTTTTAGGTTCTAATGAATTGTTATAGCTAGCAGTAAATACTGGAAACTCTCAAGCTACAACCCAGAACCCATGAATCTTGAGGATGATTGTATAACAATGTAGCTTATGAGGGGTGACAATGTGATTTGGAGGGCTATATGGGCCAGACTCCCTTTGTTTAGTTTATGGATGGATAAGTAGGAAAATGGAGGAAGAAAAAAAAAGGCACCCAGCATTTTGTTTTGTTTTGTTTTTACTTTAATTTAATTGGATGTGTGCTTTTTTTGTATGACTGCATGGTATGTGAATATATCTCAAAAAAATGAATTAAAAAAGTTATTTCCTCTGTTGGATTTTGTATCCATACTTCATTGCATTATATTACTAGGGTTTTTTCCCAGGTAATAAAATTATCATCTTTAAATTTTTTTAGTGCTTTTATTATATGACTGCTTCTGGGCAAATATGAAGGTTACATAAGACACTCCATGGTCTGTTCACACATGGAATATTTGAAAAACTACAATAATAGATCAAACTATCTTTTTGAAAACTCCAGAAAACAGTTAAATGATTGCAGTAACAAAATGAGTCCTGAATGAAGAAAAATTCTAATTCAACTTAAAACTCATAGCACAAGCTGGCCTCTATTCCAAAACCTCCCTGTTTTGGAGGGACCATATTCTGGTTTGCTAATGCTGCCATTATGCAAAACACCAGAAGCAGATTGGGTTTTATAAAGGGGATTTATTAAGTTACAATTTTACAGTTCTGTGGTCATAAAAGTGTCACAACTAAGGCATCAACAAGATAATACCTTCACTGAAAATGGTCAACGACATCCAGAACACCTCTGCCAGTTGGGAAGGCATGTGACTGGTGTCTGCTCTTCCATTGCTAGCAGGTTGTGTTTCAAAATGGCTTTCCCCAAAATGTCTTTGGCTTTTTCTTAGCTTCTTCAGCTCTTGTGCATCTTAGCATTGGGGTACTCTCTTAGCTTCACTGGAACAAATTCTGGGCTAGCCTGTCCAATCAGCCCTGAACATCTCTAAGGGTCAACATCAGTGTCACCTCTTAGCTTCTCTCCAAAATGTCCCTCTCAGCTGCTCTGAACTCCTTCTGTTTGTGAGCTTTTTAAAGGACTCCAGTGATAAAATCAAGACCAACCCTGAATGGGTGGGGTCTATATCTCCATGGAAATAATTTAATCAAACATTACACCAACAGTTTATTGAGCCACATGTCCATGGAAACACTCATTCAAATATTCTAACTTAATCAACACTAATACATCTGCCTTCACAAGATTTCATTAAAAGTTATGGCATTATATCCAAACTGAAACAGACCAGAATAAGCCCTATGACATACTGGAGTGGCTCTAATCTATCAGACAGCAGTTTGAAATCTTTACCTAGGAGACCCATAACCTTGGTCTTCCTACAATTTGCCTTGCAGAAAATAACTAGTTGAAGACAGTTAAAGCAGTATAAGAAACAATCAATTCAATATGCCCAGGGCAAAAGATTCTAGGCTTTTGTACATATAAAAGAGCACTTGAAGGGGGAAATTTTATTTGATAGAGATAGGGGAGGCATTCCAATTCCAGTTAGATGGAAAACTTTATGACCCAGAAATAAGCCCATGACTAGACACAGGCTCAGAAAAGGAGAGGAAACCACACATTTGACTCAGGCTGATTTTCTTGAAAGAAGAACTAAACTTTGGAGGAGAGGACCAACTAACACAAAACCAATGTTCAAAGACAGAGAAAGTTGTTTATTGCATTTTTTTATTCCTTAGCTCCTGACAATTAAGTATTTGTTATTTAAGTATTTGGATACAAACTTAAGAAACTGCTCATGGACTAAATCCCATAGATAAAACACTAAAATATTTAAAGGTATATTGTGAAACAATAATCTACAAGACAAACAAAGATGTAAGGAATTATGGTCCTCTGAAATATAAAACATCAGAAATCAACAAAGAATAGAGGTTGGATATACAGAAGAAATAATCAGTGAAATCAAAGACAGCACAATTGAAATTATTCAGGCTGGAGAGAAAATATAAAAATGATGAAGAATAGTGAACAGAGTCTAAGAAACATGTAGGACACCTTCAATAATAACAATATAATAACAAGCATCCAAAAATAAAGAAAGACAGAGAAAGGGTCAGGAGGAATACTCAATGAAAAAATAGCAGAAAATTTCTCTAATTTAATGAATGACATGCACTCATATTCAAGAAGGTCAATGTGCTGGTTTGAATCTGTTGTGTGCTCCAGAGAACCCATGTTCTTTTAATCCACTCTTGTGAGAACAGATCTATTGTTGGATGGGACCTTGATTAGGTTGTTTCCATGGAGATGTGACCCTGTCCATTCAACATGGGTCTTAATCATCCTTGCTGGGGTCCTCTACGAAAGGATAAATGCAGAGATATTTTGGACAAAGGTCTGAGAAGTTAAGGTAAGTAATACAGAGTTTGTCCCTGGGAGAATCTAAGAGAGAAGCTAAGACAGAAGCCAAGAGACATTTTTGGAGAAAGCTATGGAAACAAGAATCTAAACCCAGGTGAAGACCAGCAGACTCTGGTCATGTGCCTTCCCATGTGACAGAGGAACCCCAGATGTCATTAACCTTTCTTCAGAGCAGGTATCATCCTGTTGATTCCTTAATTGGAATATTTTATGGCCTTAGAATGCTAAATTTGTGAACTAATAAGCCCCCATTATAAAAGCCAATCAATTTCTGGTATTTTGCATTCTGGATGTCCCAGAAACTTCAGGAGAAAATGTTTGGGTCACTCCATGAGTCATAGAACCATGGCCAGCTGAAGTGCTTGCTGAGCTTAAAGGAAACATTGAATGGGTAGTGGGAGAAGGTAATGATAAATATGAACAAAAAACACATGACCAGTGTTCTAGTTTGCTAATGCTGCCAGAATACAAAGCACCAGAGATGGATTGGCTTTTATCAAAAGAGGTTTATTTGGTTACACAGTTCCAGTCTTAAGGCCATAAAGTGTCCAAAGTAACACATCAGCAGTTGGGTACCTTCACTGGCAGATGGTCAATGGTGCCCAGAAAACCTCTGTTAGCTGGGAAGGCATGTGGCTGGCATCTGCTCCAAAGCTCTGGTTTCAAATTGGATTTCTCCCAGGACATTCCTCTCTAGGCTGCAGTTCCTCAAAAATGTCACTCTTAGTTGCACTTGGGATATTTGTCCTCTCTCAGCTTCTTCGGAGCAAGAGTCTGCTTTCAACAGCCATTTTAAAACTCTCTCTCATCTGCAGCTCCTGTGCTTTCTTTAAAGTGTCCCTCTTGGCTGTAGCTCCTCTTCAAAACATCACTCACAGCTGCACTGAGTTCCCTCTGCCTGTTGGCTCATTTATATAGCTTCACTGTTCAAGGCCCACCCCTGGGGCCACAACTCCATGGAAATATCTAATCAGAGTTATTACCTTCAGTTGGGTCATGCACATTCCATGGAAACACTAAAATGTCTGCCCCACAAGATTGCATCAAAGATACTGGTGTTTTGGGGACATAATACATTCAAACTGGCACATTCCATCCCCTGGACCCCAAAATGACATTATCTTTTCCATATACAAAATGCACCCATCCCACAACAATATCACAGACACTTAAATCATTTCAGTAACAACAGTTAAGTACAAGATTCCATCAAAATCTATTATAGGTATGGTCAGTCCTAAGGCATAATTTTCCTTTAGCTGTGGATCTGTGAACTTAGAACAGCTTATGTGCTTCCAATATACAAAGGAGGGACATTCATAAGATAATCTTTCCCATTGCCTTAAGGAGAAAGAGTAAGGAAAACAGGGTTTAAGGGACCAAAACAGTTCCTAAAACCCACATAACAAACTCCACTAGACTTCAAAGTGTGAGAGTCATCAACAGAACAATGTTGCATCCTTGGAGCTTGAGACAGCAGGAGACTAACCCTTCCTAAGGGCCTTTGTGGCAGCCCTTTCCTCTCCAAACACTTAGGTGAGTGCTCCAACATATCCAAACATTGGAGAGACCACCTTCTTGGCCCCACCCTCCTCAAACATTGGGGCAGTTCCTGGATTCCCTTCCACATCCAGGGCACATGCTCAACCCCTTCAGAACAGTGTGGTGGCAGCCAGGTTCTCCCCAATTCCCTGGGAATGTGCTCCATGCTCTTTGGGGCTTGGAGTTGCACAACATTTCCTGAGCATCAAGTTGGAAGGCCTGCTCTCAATCTCCAGGGCAAACCCAGCCTTTTCATGTGTGTGGGCTGCTCTGCTCTCCCAGCTCAAGACCTCTTGACTCCAGAACTCAACCTCCATGGCTCTGTCTTTGATGAAATTTTTTCCTTCAAGTTTTTCCTTGTCTGTTTCCTCCAGTCCAGATTGGCAATGGCTCTGTCTATAAAGATCTCACAAAACTCTGTTGGCTTTACATGAAGCACACAGGGGTCAAAGTCATCAGACAATAGTACTTTCCACAAATCCTTTCTGCTTAACTCCTTTTCCAATCTTGGCTTGTACTGAAATGGTGGCTGGGTTCCATGTTTGGTAACATCCTCATGTTGGGCCGTAGCTTCTGGGATTCCATCCCTTGGAAGCCCGTAATTTTCCAAGCCATCAGCTTCTGGTTTCTTTGAACCCATGAGTTCAGTACTAAGTTTGTCTCTCTCAGCTCGCATTGTACTACAAGCTGCAAGGAGAAGCCAGGGTACATCCACCACACATAGTCTGGAGATCTCCTCAGCTAAGTATTCCAGGCTGTTGCTTTCAAATTCTTCCTTCCATCTGACAACAGGACTCAATTTTGCCAAATTCTCTGCCACTTTAAAAAAAAGGATCATCTTTCTTTCAGTTTACAACAACACATATATCATTTCTGTTCATATTTAGAGTCCATATTTCCACAGTCTCTTCAAAGAAGTTTTGGTCTTTTCTATCAAGCTCCTCACAATTCTTCCAGAATCTTCCCATTATCCATTTAAAAAGCTGTTCCAACATGTTTGGTATTTGCAAACTCAGCAGCAAAAGCACCCCACTTCTCTGGTACCAAAATCTGTTCTAGTTTGCTAATGCTGCTGGAAGGCAAAACACCAGAGATGGATTGGCTTTGTAAAAGTGGTTTTATTTGGTCACAAAATCACAGTACCAAAGCCATAAAGTGTCCAAGGTAACACATCAGCAATTGGATACCTTCACTGGAGGATGGCCAATGGCATCCAGAAAACATCTGTTAGCTGGGAAGGCATGTGGCTGACATCTGCTCCAAAGTTCTGGTTTCAAAATGGCTTTCTCCCAAGCCATTCCTCTCTAGGTTGCAATTCCTCAAAAATGTCACTCTTAGTTGCTCTTGGGGCATTTTTCCTCTCACAGGTTCTCTGTAGCAAAAGTTTGCTTTCAACAGCTGTCTTTAAAATGTCTCTCATCATCTGCAGCTCCCCCTCTCAGTTCCTGTGCATTCTTCAAAGTGTCCCTATTGGCTGAGCTCCTCTTCAAAATATCACTCTCAGCTCTACTGAGTTCCTTCTGCCTGTCAGCTCATTTATATGGCTCCACTGATCAAGGCCCACCCAGAATGGGTGGGGCCTCACCTCCATGGAAATTATCCAATCAGAGTCATCACCCACAGCTGGGTGGGGCACATTCCAAGAAACACTCAAAGAATTATAATCCAATCAACACTGATAATGTCTGCCTACACAAGATTAAATCAAAGATAATGGCATTTGGTGGGACATAATACATGCAAACTGGCACAACCAGTTACAGAAATTAAGAATGCAATGGTATGAATATTTCTACCTTGTTTCATTATGAATATGTTTGCATTTGTTCATAAAGGAAATATCTTTGTTTCCTTCTCTATCTTATTGCCTTATATTACATAAGATGTTCCATTCATGGTTCATGTTATAGTATTTAAGTTATAGGATACCAAGTTTAAGAATGAATATCACCCAAGGACTTTCACCCTATTCTGAAGAGATTTAGTGTATTTCCAGGTGTGTATAGTTGCCAAGTTGACAAGAAGTAGATATTAGTGGTTAAGTTCCTGTGTCAACTTGAACAATTGTCAGTGCCTAGCTCTCTGGTCAATGAAGCACTGGCCTATCTGTTTCTGTGAGGGCTTTTCCTGTACTTAAATCATCAGTACATTTACTGCATCTGTGGCTAATTGCCTCTGCAGTTGGCCAAGTGATGTGTCTTCCATAGGGAGAGACATTAAATCTAATCAATGGAAGGGTTTTAAGGGGGAAGTGATAGCTTCAATGAACAGAAAGAGAGCTTTTGTCACTAATTTGGCCAGCTAGCCTCTACTGGGGAATTCATCAAAGATCTTCATCAGAGTGACACCCTACAGACTGCCCTATGGAATATGGACTCATGCATCCCCATAGTGGCATGAGATAACTTTATAAAATATCATGCTATTTAGACATATCTCCTGCTTCTTCTGTTTTCCTTGAGAACCCTGAGTAATACAGGCAGGAACAACAAAAAGGATAAACTAGAGAAAAACCATACTTAGGCACAATGTAGCAAAAAATGTAGAATGCAGGACAATGAAGAAGTTTTGAAAGCAGCAAAAGAAAAGCAAAATGACTTGTAAAAGGCACTCCCTATATAATTAAATCCTGATTTCTCAGCAAAATCATGGAGGGATGAAGAAAGTGAAATGAAGTATTTAAGTGAGGCAAGAAAACAATTTGAAGAGAAAATTTTACATATGGCATGACTGTCTTATAAATAATACATTAACACATTGCCAAATAAACAAATTTGTGGGAGATCATCACTGTTATACCTGTCCTACAAGCAATTCAACAGGAAGTTCTTCAGATGGAAAAGAAGGGACATTCGATTGTGGATCAAAACAACATAAAGAAGTTAAGATTTCTGATAAAGATAAATATATGGATATTATAAGCTACATTTTTACATTGTATTATATTTTAATGTAACTCCATTTTATCTGTATAGATTTTAAAAAGCACATGCTTAAAATTTAATGACAATACTATAATTTGGATATTCAATGGGAAAATATATAATTTGAAATGAGCAAAGCACAATGCAGGTATGGTGGGATGTAGGAATAATGTCTGTGTTATTGTACTTAAGTTTTTCTCAAGTCAAATGAGATTGATATAGATTTAGGGTGTTGTATTTAAGGTCAATAGTAACCATAGTGAGAATATATGATGAAATAAATGGAAGGAATTGAGAAGGGACTCCAAATGTTACACTACAAAATATCAAATAGATGTGAAAATAGACACTGATGGAATAATTGAAGGATAAAGCTAACAAAATGCAAATAGCAAAATTGGCAGACAGAAGTTCTGCATGATTATGAACTACTTTAAATGGAAGTGCACTAAAATCCCCATCAAAAGACAGAGATTGGAATATTGTGAAAACTATATGCTTGTAGTGATGTCACCAAACATGACAACATACAAAGCTACTGAAAATCTCTCCCCAGAAAATCAATGAAATTAAAAGTGCAATTTCAAAATTGTTCAGAACTTTGGAGTAATATATAGATTGGAGAAAGTTCCTACAAATGCTGAATTGAAGACAGAGATTATTATCAGGCAGGAAACTCCCATCCAAGACTGGCCAGCCCTCTCCACTCCTCATCACTCAGTCTCTCACGGAAGCTGGGAAACAGAATAAAATTTCTCTCACAGCAGTGGGACAGAACCCACTATTTGGAGATCTGGGGGAAGAGGATGAAATTCAAAGTCCAGATCAGTAAGGAACAAAGAGCCTAAGAAAATGGACAGAAACCATTTTTACAACATTGGGTCTGAAAGCACTTCCCCCAACCCTGAATGAAATAGCAGCAGGCAGCAGTTCAGTTACAAGAGAGATGACTGAAAACTGGCATATTTGAGGGAATTGTCTGCAACAAATAAATTGAGTTACACAGACCCACATTGAGCCAGATTTTGGCTGGCAAATTAAACCTACAGTTGCAGTCTGTTCAGTAAAAGGCAGACTGGATGCAGAGGCAAATGACTTCTGAGGACAATTAAGTTACCAAAGAGCACAATTTGCTCAGCAGACCAGAAAATGCAAGGGTACTGAAGGACTTATCATAGACTATTTTAGTCCCACTCTAGCTGGACTAGAACCACTGCATGAGAACTTACTCCTGTTTTGGTTTGGATATATGGATAACTCAACTATTAAAGAAGAGCCTTAAAACAAACCCAGGTCTTGGCCATTGGAAAACATGATGCTGCTGGGAGTCAGCAAACTTTTTTACCCACACATGGAAATTTTGTTGTGACACCAAGTGCTTACTCCCATCCCTGAGGCAGACCACTGTAGGAACCTGGTGTATGGGGGGTTATGGTGGATGGAGCCAATCTGAAAACTGGCTTGTGAGAGAGACAAAGAACAAACTGAGGAAAAAGTCAAGGAAGAAGAAATACCAAGATAAAAAAGGAAAGAAAACAACCTATAGAAAAATCTAAGCAAGAAAATCAGATACCTATACACCAGCAAAAAAATCAAAACTCACATTAGGAAGAATGAAGAAATGGCCCAGACAAAGAATCAAACTAACACCTCAACTGAGATAGAGGAGTTGAAACAACTAATTAAATATTTTCAACTGGATCTTCTAAATCAAATCAATGAATTGAAGGAAAATGTGGCAAAGGAAATGATGTATATAAAGAAGACACAGGGTGTCCATACAGAATAACTTTGAAGCTTCAAAAAACAAATGACTGAATTTATGGAAATGAAAGGCAGAATCAAAGAGATTAAAAACAATGGAGACATATAATAGAATATTTGCAGAGACAGAAGAAAGGATTAGTGAACTAGAAGAGAGGACATCTGCAATCCTATTCACAAAAGAACAGATAGGGCAAAAAATGGAACAATATGTGCAGAGTCTCAGGGAAATGAATGACAACATGAAGCACACAAATATATATGTTATTGGTGTCCCAGAAGGAGAAGAGAAAAGGGGCAGAAATAATAATGGAAGAAATAATCAATGAAAATTCCCCAACTCTTATGAAAAACATGAAATTGCAAATCCAAGAAGCACAGCATACCCAAAACAGAAGTGAGCAAATAGACCTATTCCAAGACATTTACTAACCAGTTTGTCAAATGTCAAAATGAAGAAAGAATTCTGAAAGTAGCAAGGGAAATAATTGTGTCACATAAAAGAGTAGCTCAGTAAGACTAAGTGCAGATCTCTCAGCAGAAACCATGGAGGCAAAGGGCAGTGGTATGATATATTTAAGGTAATGAAATAGGAAAACTGCCAAACAAGAATTCTATATCCAGAAAAGCTTTCCTTCAAAAATGAGGGAGAATTTTAAATATTTACAGGTAAACAGACACTGATAGATTTTGTGAAAAAGAGATGCACTCTACAAGAAATACTAAAGGGAGCACTACAGACAGATGGAAAAAAACAGGAGAGGTTTGGTAAAGAGTGTAGAAATGAAGATTAAAAGTAATGTAGCTAATATGGTAAAAAGATAAAAATAAGATATGACAGATAAAATGCAAAAGAGGAAATGGTAAAAGATTGTACTGCCTTTACAGTAATAACATTAAGCATTAATGGATTTAATTTCCCAATCAAAAGACATAGATTGGAATGATGGATAAGAAAGGAAAACAGGATCAATTTTTATGATGTCTGCAAAAGACTCACTTAAGACCCATGGACAAAAACAAGTTGAAAGTGAAAGGTTAGAAAAAGGTATTTCATGAAAACAATAACCAGAAAAGAGCAGATGTAGCCATACTAATATAAGACAAATTAGACTTCAACTGCAAATCAATTAAAAGAAACAAAGAAGGATGCTATATTTTAATAAAAGGGAAATCCATCAAGAAGACGTAACAACTATAAATATCAGTGCCCTGAGCCAGAGTAAACCAAAATACATGTGGCTAACACTGACAATACAGAAGGGAGAAGTAGACATTTCTACAATAACAGTTGGAGTTACTAATACAACACTCTCATCAATGTGTAAAACATCTAGAAAGAAGATCAATAAAAAAGAGCAATTTTGAATAATGTGATAAATGAACTAGACTTACCATAAATTTACAGAACATTGCACCCAACAAGAGCAGGATATACATTTTTCTGAAGTCCTCATGCATCATTTTCCAGAATAGGCAACATATCAGGTCACAAAGCAGGTCTCTACAAATTTAAAAAGATCAAAATTATACAAGCAACTTTTTCAGATCACAATGGAATGAAGTTAGAAATCAATAACAGGCAGAAGGCTGGGAAATCCAAAAAATATATGGAAGCTAAAAAACACTCTTAAACAACCAGTGGGTCTAGGAAAAAAATTACAAGAGAAATCTGAAAATATCTTGAGGAGAATGAAAATGAGAACACATCATAACAAACTTATGGGATACAGCATAAGCAGTGCTGAGAGGGAAATTTATTGCTCTAAACACAAATATTTACAATGAAGAAAGTAAAAATTGATGAATTAACTGTTCACATGGAGGAACTAGAAAATGAATGGCAAACTAATCCCAAATCACATAGAAGGAAAGAAATAACAAAGAAGATTAGAGCAGATATAAATGAAATTCAGAACATGAAAACATTAGAGAGAATCAATAAGACTAGAATTTCATTTTTGGAGAAAATCAACATAATTGATGGACACTTAGCTAGGCTAAGAAAAGAGAGGGAGGGAGAGAGGGAGAGAAGGAGAGAGAGAAAGAGAGAATTCAAATAAATAAAATCAGAAATGGGAGTGGGAACATAATTACTGACCCCACAGAAATAAAGGAGATAATGTGAGGATAGTATTAGCAATAATATGTTAACAAACTAGAAAACTTCGACAAAATGGACAACTTCCTAGAAAACCATGAGCAATCAATATTGACTCAAGAAGAAACAGATGGTGACATCAATCCATTCACAAGTAAAGAGATTGAATTAGTCATAAAAAAGCTACCAAAAAAGAAAAATTCAGGACCTTATGGTTTCACATGTGAATACTACCAAGCATTCAAGAAAGAATTAGTACCAATCATGCATAAACTCTTCCAAAGTTTGAAAAGGAGGGAAAGCTACCTAATGTTCTATGAAGCCAACATCATCCTAATACCAAAGCCAAGCAAAGACTACAAAACAAGAAAATTACAGACCAATGTTTTAATGAATATAGATGCAAAAATCTTCAACAAAATATGTGCAAATAGAATCCAGCAGCATATTAAAAGAATTATACACCATGACCCAGTAATTTTATTCCAGGTATGTAAGGGTAGATCAACATAAGAAAATCAATTAAAGTAATAAACTGCATCAATAAATTAAGGGGGAAAACCACATGATCACTTTGATTGATGCAGAAAGGCATTTGACAAATTTCAACATCCCTTCTTGATGAAAAAACTTCAAAGGATAGGAACAGAAGGAATCTTCCTCAATATGATAAAGGGAGTATCTATAAAATCCACAGCTAGCATCATACTCAGTAGGGAAAGACTGAAATCTTCCTCCTAAGATCAAGAAGAAGACAAGGAGGCCCACTGTCACCACTGTTATTCAGCATTGTGCTAGAAGTTCTAGCTAGAACAGTTGGACAAGAAAAAGAAATAAAAGGCCTGCAAATTGGAAAGGAAAAGTAAAATTTTCACTGATTACATGATCTTATATGTAGAAATTGCCCCCAAAAAATCCACAGCAAATCTATTAGAGCTACTAAATGAGTACAGCAAAGAGGCAGAATACAAGATCAATACCAAAAATATCAGTAATGTTTCTATACACTAGTAAGGAGCAATCCTTGGAGGAATTCAAGAAAAAAAAATTCATTTGCAATAGCGCCAAAAGGAATCAAATATTTAGGAATAAACTTGACCAAAGATATAAAAGACCTTATACACAGAAAACTACAAAACAAAAGAATTCAAGGAGGACCTAATTAAATGGAAGAACATGCCATATTCATGAATTGGAAGACTAAATATAGTTAAGATGACAATTCTACCCAAATTGATTTATTGATTCAATTCAATACCAATTAAAATCAGAACTTATTTGCAGAAATAGAAAAACCTATCCTCAAATTTAGTTGGAAAGGCAGTGTACCCCGTTTAGAAAGAAAAATGAAGAGGGAGGTATACACTACCTGACTTTAAAGCACAGTACAAAACTACAGTGGTCAAAACAGCATGGTTCTCACATAAAGATAGGCATACTAACCAATGGAATTGAATAGAGTGTTCAGAAATAGACCCTTTAATCTATGGACAATTGATCTTTGATAATGCTGTCATGTAAACTCAACTGGGAAAGAGCAGCCTTGGTGCTTGGAGAATTGGATATCCATATTCAAAAGAATGAAAGAGGACCACTCTCTCACAACTTACACAAAAATTAACTCAAAATGGATCAAAGAACTAAACATTAGGGCTAAGACCATAAAACTATTAGAAGAAAATATAGGGAAATATCTTGAAGATCTAGTGATAGAAGGTGGTTTCCTTGACCTTACACCAAAGCATAAGCAATGAAGGAAGAAACTGACAAAAGGGATCTCCTCAAAACTGAATATTTCTGTGCAAGAAAGGACTTTGTCAGTAAAGTAAAAAGGCAGTCTACCTAATAGGAGAAAATATTTGGAAAACACATATCAGATAAGGGTTTAATATCCAGAATATATAAAAATATCCTGCAACTGAACAACACAAAGGCAAATAACTGAATTACAAAATGGGCAAAAACATGGACAGACACTTTTCCAAAGAGAAAATACAAATGGTTCAAAAACACAGGAAGAGATGCTCAACCTCTCTAGCTATTAGCGGAATGGAAATCAAAACCACAATGAGATATCATCTCACACTTACATGAATGGCCATTAACAAAAAAGAGGAAACTGCAAGTGCTGGAGACAATGTGGAGACAGAGGTACACTTATTCACTCTTGGTGGGAATGTAGAGTTGTGCAACTGCTCTGTAAGGCAGTATGATTGTTCCTTAGGAAGCTAAGTATAGAAGTGTCATATGATCTCAAAAATGGGAAAATAAATGTAACAAAATAAAGTCTCAGTGGTTATGAGACTTCAAATAGTGTTGAAGGTAAATTCTGGAGGTTATTCTTATGCATTTTATAGACATCCCTTTTTAGTTTCTAGCATATTATTATAGCTGGAAGGAAATACCTGAAACTGTTGAATTGTAATGCAGTAACCTTGATGCTAGATGATTGTAAAATTATATAGATTTTATCATGGATGTGAAAATCTTGTAACTTACACTCCCTGGATCCAGTGTATGGGCAGAGGAGTAATAAAATAAAGAGGAAAAAGTAGATAAATAGTAGGGTGGGCATATGGTGTATGGGATGTTTTGGGTGTTCTGTTTTGTTTTCATTTATTTATTTTTACCATATTACTGGGGAGGAAATGAAAATATCTGAAAATTGATTGTGGTGATGAATACACAACTTTATGATGACACTGTGAGCCACTGATTGTATACTTTGGATGGATTATATGATGTGGGAATATATCTCAATAACTTTGCATTAAAATAAAAAAACAAATGGTGCTGGCAGAACTGGATATCCATATGCTAAAAAGAAGGAGGAAGAGGAGGAGGAGAAGGAGACCCTTACCTCACAACTTAGACAAAAATAAACTCAAAATAGATCAAAGAACTTAATATGAGACAAAACTACCAAACTCCTAGAAGAAAACTTACTGAAGTTTCTTAAGGACTTTTTTAGGCAAATGGTTTCTTAGACTTTACATGCTGAGCACAAGCAGCAAAAAAAAAAAAAAAAAAAAGAAGTATTTAAATGGGACCTCATGAGAATTAAAAACTTTTGTACCTCAAAGGACTTTTTCATGAAAAGAAAATGGCAACCTACAAAATGGGAGAAAATGTTTGGAAACCACATATCCAATAAAGTTTTCATAAACAAATTAAATAAAGAAGTCCTTCAATTTAAAAACAAAAAGACATACAACCAAATTTAAAAATGGGCAAAAGACTTGAATAAACATCTCTCCAGAGAAAATATACAAATGGGCAGAAAGCTCATGAAAAGATGCTCAATATCATGAGCCATCAAGGATATGCAAATCAAAATTAAAATGAAATACAATTTCACACTAAAAATAGTGCTATTTTAAAAACAGGAAATAATAAGTGTTGGAGAGGGTGTGGAGAAATAGAAAATCTCATCAATTGTTGGTGGCAATGTAAAATGGTGCAGCCACTGTGGAAGACAATTAGACAGTTCTTCAGAAAGCATGTAGAATTAAACAACAGAGTGATCTTTCTACTTTGCTTAATTCATTATCAGGCCTCCAGAAAATGCCATGTGAAGTAGTAAAGGTCTTCATTTATTCAATGGCAAAAATGGAGAGATAAAGGAAACTATGTAATAATATTAGAAAACTAGTTTCCACCACTTTTGACAAATCATACAATTGGTTGATACATGTAGTTTGCTGCATCTTAGCATGTGTGATCAATATCAAAGATATTAAAAGAAGAAAAAGGAGGAGGAGAAGGTTGTAAAAATAAATCCATGAGATCAGTTATACCTACAATGACTCAGAAGTTCCATTCCATTTTCAAGTTGCAATACTATTATATATATATATATATA
>KN194610.1:184850-202048 GCA_000164785.2 Choloepus hoffmanni
AGGTCTCCCCCTGAGTACCTCTTTGTTGCTCAGATGTGGCCCTCTCTCTCTAACTGAGCCATCTCGACAGGTGAACTTGCTGTCCTCCCCTCTATGTGGGACCCAACTCCCAGGGGTGTAAATCTCCCTGGCAACGCAGAGTATGACTTCCGGGAATGAATGTGGACCTAGCATCGTGGGACTGAGAGTATCTTCTTGACCAAAAGGGGGATGCAAAATGAGATGAAATGGTTTCAGTGGCTGCAAGATTCCAAATGGACTCAAGAGGTCACTCTGGTGTACATTCTTATGGACTATATAGATAACATCTCTTAGGCTTTAATGTACTGGAATAGCTAGAAGTAAATAGCTGAAACTATCAAACTCCAATCTAGCAGTCTGGACTCCTGAAGACAATTATACAATAATGTAGATTACAAGGGGTGACAGTGTGATTGTGAGGACCTTGTGGATCACACCCCCTTTATCTAGTGTATGGATGAATGGAGGATTGGGGATAAAAACTAAAGGACAAATGGGGTAGGATGGGGGATGATTTGGGTGTTTTTTTTCACTTTTATTTTTTATTCTTGTTCTGGTTCTTTCTGATGTAAGGAAAATGTTCATAGATAGATTGTGGTGACGAACACATAACTATGTTATCATACTGTGGACAGTGGATTGTATACCATGGATATTGTATGGTGTGTGAATGTATTTCAATAAAACTGAATTTAATAAAAAAAAAAAAAAGAAAAAAGAAGTACTACAGAAGTTTTAAGTGAAGTCTGGTTTCATTATGAGTAAAAATACATCATGAATACCATATGTCTGTGATTCAGAATGTCAAATCACATATATAAAAATACAGACCCTCTATGCTGACTAGGCAGTTTTGGAATAAATCCATAGTCTAAGTTACAGTGAGCTTAAATAATTTATTTCTTAATTACTCATTTATACCTGAACAAATTTTCTTTAAGCATACTAATTATTGTCAAATGATGTAATAAATATTCTGGTATACAGTGTTTTAGTTTTCTGAATTACATTTGGGAAAAAGAAACCAGATGCTTAAACTATTTTAGTACCATATTACTCTGTTTTAACATTATACAAATGCATGAATAGAAACGTAAAAGAACATACATTTCCCATGTGGAGACATTATTTAGTCTGCATCATTGGTGTGTATATGCAAAACATTCTAACACTACAAACAAGAAGTTTCAGGAATGTGAACATTTAAAAGTTTTTACTCTACTACAATGATGCTGGTGTACTTGTACCCAAGGCCTCTTAATGATGTCAATCAACTGATGGTAGGACTTTATCAATGAGTTGCTCAGTATCCATCATTTCCTGGTGGCATGAATTATGCATCAAGCCCCACAGGTTTTGAAAGTTACATTGGTTGGATTTACCAATGTTTTTAGGTTTTCAGCAGTAAAAGAACCAAAAATTAGGGGAACTAAAGGGTCACAACCATGGCATTGGAGAATAGACATATCTTTATTAGCACCTCTGATAGGACCCTGTGGAAACTAATTCCCAAGTGGAAGCCAGAAACTGAGTGCAATGACATCTTCCAATTTCTGCTGTGTGGTAAGAGCAATATATAAAGATAACTTTCCTCCCTGGGAAAATCCTCCCAAAATAATCCTGTTAGAAGGAATTCCATTCTTCACCTCTTGGTCTATGAAAAATTTGATGCTTTCTGCTGCCTGTTTGATTCAAGGTTCATCTTCCTGTGAATGGAGAGAAAGCCCAATAATACCAAACCAAGAAAGCATACTCATATTCACATTTAATGTCAACAGGCATAACTGGCACATGCAGGCAGATATATTTGATATGTGAACTTCTGATACCTGCAAAGGCTTCTGCCCATCCATACCCTGTGTCTCCCAATCCATAAAGAAAAATAACCACCACAGCGGTCCTGCGGGTGGTGGTCACGATGGCGGGCAGCAGGGCTGACACATTATTACCTCACTTGCATGAAAAGGTGTCCATGGTCAGAAATGGAAGGAGCCAGCTCTGGTTGCAGCCAGGGACTAGTGAGCAAGGAGCAGGAGTTCCAACCTTCCCTCCCCTGGGCACATGCTCAAGCATGTACCTGAATTATTTTTAATCCTATCAAAATTAAATTATTATTTGTTAACCTTGCTGACACATCATAGTATGGTAGCGTTTTGAAATGGTTACCAGGTAGAGGCAAAACAGATATTATAGTAAGCATATATTTAACCTGATGAATTCGTCAACTTCAGATCTTAAAGCATTGCAAGGTTAGATTCTTGATTTTTCTTATGCATTAAGAAAACATTCAATTCTGGAGATTTAATGACAGGAATTAACAGAGATGTTAGGGATGAGTGGAAACAGAAAGCATGAAAAAAAGAAAATGGCCAAAAAATTATATTTATGCAATATATACAGACACATTAATAAGATTAATCCAGAAGACTGTGAAAAAAAAAACTATCAAAAATGGTTTAAATTTTAAAATGTTTTTCAATGTTTTCCAAATTTTCTTCAATGATCACATATCTTTTTTTTCTATAACTTAATTCTTTCACAGTATTTTACTTTGCTCTAAGACCACATTTGAAGTACTGATTTCAGCTGTTTGTTAAAGGATGAGAATAAACAGAAGCATATGAAAAGCACTAGGGAATATTTTCAAAACAAAAGTCATTTAATATTCAAACTTTTGCAAGTATGTAAGTATTCAGATGATGTGGCCAAAATTTATTAGTACTGCATTAAACACTTCAATTCATCATATGATTTAATATTTTTAACTCTGTGTATTTAAAATTATTCTTTTTCTTGTATATATGAGGAAACTAAAGTTACAGTTTCAGTGACATATTAAGGGATATACAGCTAAAAAACTGGCAGATCTAAAAACTCCATCCTGGATTGTCTATTCCAAAGCAGTACTCTTTATATTGTGCTATATTACTTCTCTACAGAATGAAAGGAACTTTTGAAAGTGCTCTCCATAATGAAATTATATGAAATCGGAGCATCCCTAGGGAATTCTATGAAACAATTCAAAAACAAACAAAACAAAAACACTTTTGGAGGACAAAATGATATATATATATATATATATATATACCACAATTTCAATACTCATTTCAAGAATTCCCATTACTATGCAGATTTCAAAAAATGTTTTTTGGAACCTTTCCAGATAATGTATTGTTTGGTAGATGATGGGTCAACAGAAATGAAAACTGATTAAATGATACTATCCTATTTAGACAGAGACCAAGTAAATACCAAATAGGTATATGAGGTTGAATGTTCATGCCACTGTCATTTCAATTGCCTAGAGCCCTCTCTCTTCTGCATGACTCTAATAAGAGCATTTTTCACTTCTTTGTTCCTAAGACTATAAATGAGTGGGTTCAGCACAGGGATAATCATTGTATAAAACACAGAGGCCACTTGATCCTTTCCCAAGGAGTAGGATTTCTTTGGTTTTAAATAAGTAAAAATTGTAGTGCTGTAAAAGATGGTGACTCCCAGGAGGTGAGATGCACAAGTAGAGAAGGCTTTCCACTTTCCTGAAGTGGAATTGATTTTCAGGATGGTAGAGAGAACGGACACATAGGACACAGAGATTGTGAGAAGAGATACCATTACAGTAAAGCCAAAGAGAACAAATATCATGATTTCAGTATCATGAGTGTCAGTGCAGGACAGGGCTAAAATTGGGGTTGTGTCACAAAAAAAGTGATGGATTACATTGGAGCTGCAGAAATGCAAACTGTTCATGAAAAGAACATTGACCAAGGAGTTAGCAAAGCCAGTCATGAAGGACACAGTGATGAGGACACAGCAGAATCTCACAGACATAACAATTGGGTATTGAAGAGGATTGCAGATAGCTACATAGTGATCATAGGCCATTGAAGTCAAAAGGTAAAATTCAGTAACACCCAAGAAGACAAAAAAGTACATCTGAGTGAAGCAGCCTATGAATGAAATATACTTGTTTGAAGTCAATAAGTTCTCTAAGGTTTTAGGTGTGATGACTGTTGAGAAACTGAGGTCAAGGAATGAGAGCTGACTGAGGAAAAAATGCATAGGGGTGTGAAGCTGGAAATTCAGGAAAATTATCAGCATCATCCCTGCATTTCCCAGCAGAGTAATCAGGTATATAAGGAGAAACAGCATAAAGAGGACTTGGTGGATCTCTTCACAGTCTGTCAATCCCATAAGAACAAAGCCAGGCACCGTTGAGTTATTCCAACTTCCCATAGCAATCAACTGTTGTGATCTGTTGAGAAAAAATAGGTGATAGATGAATGACTTCAAAAAGGTTTTTATTATCTGAATGATCTGATATTAAAAAAAATTTGTGTAGTGATTACTAAAATTCATAATAAAATGCAGGTTGCAAAATATGACTAGAAAAATCTTAGTTTGACTGCCAAATAAATATTATGTATAAATCATCAATTGTATAATATGTAATAAGAGCTTATATATATTTCATAACTAGAATGATCTTAACACAACATTTTTTAGAAGAGAAAAAGGACACAGAAAGTCAAGTAACTTATCTAGGTAACACCATTAACTGTTGGCCATGATTCTTCCAAGATTTTTGAGTCCAGGGATCAAGCTCACAATACTTTTTCCCACTTATAATTAATTTCATAACAACATAAAAAATTTAGATATATAAGAAGCAATGATAGAAAAGGTTTTGCAGCATTTACTGTGTGTTTGTATCCAAAAATTATTTCAATAAATGGCAGATCAGAAAGGAAAATTTTAAACTTACTTAATGTGCTATATTAACACGGTAGATTGTATATTATTATTAATTTTTAATAAACATGATTTAAGTGATTATTTAAAATCATATTTCTTCCAAAATATGTCATATACATATATATACATACATTACTTGATGACTCTGATTCCATCAATTCCATATTTGTATTTCTGCAATCTAGGCATTACATAGATGTGGCCTAAATGATATGTGTGTGTATACATATGCCTGTCCTTCTAATAATACCCCCGTTTTTTGAGGTAAACTAAAACACTCTAACCTTGAGAATGATACTTTACATGAGCCACAGGTCTAGATTTTATCTACATCCAGTTTTTCTCATGAATAAAATATATTAAACCATACAAGGGGCCTGAAATTTCTGTGATATATTATTTGTTTCCTTTGAGATAATTTGTGTTCTACTTTTGTGCATGCATTTTTTTATGTTATTCAAGTCCTGGTCAAATAGAAAGTATAAGAGGAAATTATGTCTCACATGTATTCCTGGAAGCTACTGGGAACGCAGAAGCGAGTAAACTTCACTTTTCACCCTGATGATGCCCTGGTACTTCTTATTTTGAAGGGTGATGATAAAGAAACACTTGGTCATCCAAGGTATGAATTTCTAAGGAAGATGGGTTGACATGTTTCCAAAACTAATGTGGCCAAGTTAAGAGTGTACCAGAGGAGTGACATAATCAGCTACATATATATGGCAACATAAACAGCTACTGAAAACTCTCTCCAGAGATTCAATGAAAAATAGCACAATTCTGATTTGTTTGAAAATCTGGAGGAGGATATAGACAGGAGAGGGACCATGCAAATGCCGAATTAAAGAAAGAGAAGTATCAGGTAGGAATCTTGTTCCTGACCAGCCGGTCTTCTCTTCTGCACTTCATTCAGTCTTAGTGTGGAAAAGGCATAGAATCAGCAAACAGGACCACTCCCACCAGGGACTCAGTTTATAAAATCCTCACAGCAGTGAGACATAGCCCTGCCATTTGAAGACCTAGGGGACTGGGGAGGATTTCAAAGCCCAGGTTGGTGAGGGACAAAGAGACTGAGAAAACATGGACAGAGACTATATCCAGACCTTCGTCTGAAAGCCCTTTCCTCAACTTGAGGGAAGAAGGTAGTAGGCAGCTGATTCCTTTCCTGGGGGATGGCTGGAGTATTGGGTCAGCTGAGGGAGTTTTCTATCACAGAAGGAGCCCCACACTAAACTCATATTTTAAGCAACAAAGTGAGGGCACAAGGATCCCACAGTTTCAGTTCACCTGTGTAGATGCAGCCTGTGATCAGGGGCAAAGCAGCCTCTGAGGACAATTAAGTTACCAAGCAACTCCATCTGCTGGAAAGTCCAGAATGTGCAAGGGAATTGAAACACTTTTGAAAAGAGGCTCCAGACCCTTTCTTATGACCAAAGGAACTGGTCTACATGCCCTGTATGGAAACCTACTCCTGCTTTGGCTGAGAGATATGAATGATCCATCTGTAAAAGTAGGGCTCTGAAACAAACCCAGGTCTTGCTGGCCAGTGAAAAACCGAGGATCACTGGAAGCCAGCAGATATGTATTACCACACACAGTGTACTTGCTGGGGTGCCAAGGGCCTACCTCTCATCCCTGTGGCAGGCCATGGTGGGCATCTAATTTGGGAGGGGGATCCTGGAGTGGCAGAGCCAATCTGACAAGTGGCCAGTAAGAGAAACAAAGAAAAGATAGAAATCAAAGACAACCAACAAGAAAACCCTAGGGAAATACAGGAAATAACCTCCAGGATAAACTAATGAAGAAAATGAGATGCCTAGACGACAAAAATATAATGAGCCACATATGAAAACATGAAGATATGGCCCAAAGGAAAAAATTGACACCTCCACTAAGACACAGGAGTTGAAGCAACTAATTAAAGATGTTCAAACAAGTCTTCTAAATCAAATCAATTAGTTGAAAGGAAATGTGAAAATAATAGATGAAGGATATAAAGAAGATATTGGGTCTAAGGCAGAATATGCAAGCTTGAAAACACAAGTTGCAGAACTTATGGGAATGAAAGTCACAATAGAAGGGATGTAAAACCCAACAGATACAGACAACAGTGGACTTGGAGAAGCAGAAGGAAGGATTGGTGAACTAAAGGACAGTATCTGAAATCCTACACATAAAAGAATAAATAGTGAAAAGAATGGAAAAATTTGAGCAAGGCCTCAGAGAACTGAATGACAACATGGAGCATATGAATATACATATTATAAGTGTCCCAGAAGGAGAAGAGATGGGAAAAGGAGCCAAAAGTATAATAGAAGAAATAATGAATGTTTCCAACTCGAATGAAAGGCATAAAATTACATGTCCCAGAAGCACAGCTTACCCCAAATCAAATTGATCCTAATAGACCTACTCCAAGACACTAATAAGATTTTCAAATGTCAAAGCAAAGAGAGAATTCTGAAAGCAGGAAGAAGAAAGTGATCAGTAACATATAAGGGAAGCTCTTTAAGACTAAGGTTGGATCTCTCAACAGAAACTACACAGGCTAGATGGCAGTTGTATAATATTTTCAAGATACTGAAAGAGAATAACTGCCAAGAATCCTATATCCAGCAGAATGGCTCTTCAAAAAATGATAGAGAATTTAAAATATTTGCAAATAAAAAGACACTGAGAGAGTTCATGAACAGGAGACCTCCTCTATAAGAAATACTACAGGAAGTGCTACAGACACATAGGAAAAGACAGGAGAGAGGTTTGGAGAAGAGTGTAGAAATGAAGATATCATGAGATAGGAAGAAGGTAGAAGCAGGCATTTGATGCTGAAGGAGTAGAGAATGTTCAAGAGGATTGATTGTATACATCCGGAAATGCATCACACAATATTGCGTGATGGTAGCACAATACTATAAGTACATCGAACAAAGATTACTATGAGAACAGTTGAAAGAAGAAAGTTGAGGGTATGTGTGACACTGGCAGGAAAGATAGAAGATAAAGATTAAGAGTGTATAACATAGTGAAACCTAGAGTGGTCAGTGATTGTAATTAAATGTACAAATATAAGAATGTTTTCACATGAATAAAAACAAATGAATGCCAACCTTGCAAGGTGTTGAAAATAGGCTGGTATTGGGAAAAAATACAATCAATGCAAAGCAGAAAAAAAAATATACCAGAGAGTTTCTCCTCAGTTGGAAACCACATAATGTTGAGCATTTTTTTTTTTTGTATTCATTTGCAATGCCTAATTGATGATTGAGTAAAAAAGAGAAGGTATTTCTAGAGAGAAAATTAACCTGTGGCTTAAAGACAGAAAATTAACCACCATAGAGTGAAAAGTACATTTTTTCAATGAAACATTTTTATATTTAAAAGTGTGAAACAATCAGAAGAGTAAACATTTGTTGTTACACAAAAGTTAAAATACAACAAAATTCAAAGTAGAAAATGAAACTCATTCATAAATACTTTTAGTCTTTACATGTATTTCCTTACAATTATTTTCCTTTGTGCATATAATTCTTATTTATATGTATACTTATGTGTTTACCTAATTTTTATCACACTGTATTTTCAATAGCATCCTAATTTTATAATTAATTTATAATTTTTAGTGCACCTTAATTATGTTATATTAGACTTTCATAAAATCCACAATTTCATGTATTTTGCATTGGCTGGTACTCTGTAACTAACTTCTTCCTGGAAGAGTGCACCCATTGATAAATGGGCATATTGGAGGCATCACAAGGAAAATATGGTGGAGCTTCTCCATTCAGAATTGATCATGTCACCTAATTCATCTAAATAGCAGATGTACTGTTGTATTCAGTGACAACCATTATTGTGAAACTAGTTTTATTATTTTTAGGTCTTGGTTTTTATTATATAGAAATAAACATTAGAGAAGAACATATATGTCATTCTGAGGTGGGCAATTATTTCATAATTAATTTAGTGGACCAAAGCTCATTTTCCCTATATAAACAGGTGAAATTCTTTGAAGTGAATCTTGCAATAATTAATAATGAAATTGAGTTTCAGGTAGATTTGCAAGAAATTCATGCAAGAATGCTTGTTTATACTCTAGAATTTCAGGAGGGTATTTGATGGTATTGATCAAGGAGTTACAAAATAACATATTAGACATTTGTTTTTATGGAAGCACAATTCTTCTCTTCATCAGAAATTCAGTGATACCAATAAAATCATCTTTAGAGATTAAAAAGTCAGCAGCAATTTATTTAACAATAGGTGATCCTATGGTTTAAGCTAAAGGAGACATTAAGGGAGATTTTCTATGTCAATGCTACCTCAGTAGGGTCTCCTTATTCCTTGTAAAATCACTGTGAGAGAGTTTTTCTTCTCAGAATTGAAATAAGGTTTAATATTCACTAACTGAACTTTCAAATAATATAAGTAAGAATTAAAGAAAGAATAACATATGAAACTAATTTTATGACTAATCTTTATCACTGAATTTCTATTGGTGAGATTTCAATATATCATTTCTAAAAGTAAAATAATTTTGGCAAAAGATCAGAAGTGTGAAACAGAAAAGAAACATGACTTCTCTGTTCTACATTTGAACAAAATTAGAGCTTCATTCCTGGCAAGCATTCAATGTCATTATTTTTAAAGAATTTTATTCCTCAATTTGATTCTGTTGAATTTTGTTTATGTTTTGAAGCAGTGTTAAAGAATTTTATAATTTTCTGAAAAATTGGCTCTATTGTACTTTTATACTCTTGTTCATTACTCTGGAATACAGAGGTCTAATATTTCTAATAGTACTACATGGTACTGTAGTATTTATATGATTATTTTTACAATTAAATATTTTTACTATTTACCTATTTCCTATAGACATCATATAGTTGGGGATTACCTTTTAATAGAGTCAATTACAGGGCTTTAAATTTGACTGTTTATTCCACTTATATTTATAATTTTTATTTATATGCTATTTTGATTTTGTGTCTGATATTTTTGAAATTCTGATTCTTCTCTCCTGGCTTAATAAGGCTTAATTTGGTTAAAAAGGTTAATACAACATTTATAGTAAATTTTATTCTCTCTGTTGGACTTCATTACATTATATTATATTTATTTCTCTAGGGGATAAAATTTGCGTCATTAAATTATTTTTGTGCACTTAATATTATGATTGCTTCTAGTCACACAAGATGGCAGGATTTCTGGCAAAACACAGAAACTTTGAGAAACTAGCAAAACTGGCCAAATCCTTTTCCTCAAAACTCCAGAAAACATATAAATGATTGCAGTAACTGAGTACTGAATTAAGAAAATACAACTTAAAACAGGTAGCACTAATCTGGCCTCTTCCCCAAACCATCCCTGGCATGGTGTTTACCAACCTGCATGTTCAGTGTATGTCCCTGGCTCCATGTCTGGGGGATCATAGTAAATTCTATGTCCTTACAGAAGAGCTTGTGTGCCCACTCCAGTCTATTCTTTGGTAGCCTGAAAACCTGATCAAAGACACTTATCTCTGTATTGCTCTTCCAGTACAGGCACTTCAGGCAGAAATAGAGTGCAGTGTAAGAAACAATAATTTTAAAGCAGTCCGGGATAAAAATTTCCTGGCTTTAAGACATACAATGGAGCACCCTGAAGGGGGATCTATTCCCTATGAATAGGGGAGGCAATTCAATTCCCATAAACAGTGGAAAGTTCTGCATTTTCAGTAGCTACTTTAAACATAAATGGAATAAACTATTCATTGAAAAGGCAGAGATTGGCACAAAGCTGAAAAATCATCACCCAATTACATACTGATTATGAGAGAGTACATTTAAATTGAAAAACCCAAGTAGGTTCAATGTGAAAGGATGGAAAATATTTCATACAAATACTCACCAAAGAAAGCTTGGGTAGCCATACTTAGGTAAAATAGACTTCAAGTCCAAAACTCTTAAAAGAGACAAAGGAAGAGATGGGGCAAGATGGCAGCATAGAGAGGTGTGGAATTAATTAGTCCTCTAAATCAACTAGTAAATAGCCTGCAAGAACTTGTAAATAGCCTGAAACAACTGTTGGGGGATAACTGTGACTGTCCACACATTGTAGACCAGCCTGGAATGGGTGGGATGGCTGAGATCACAGGATAAGAGCTCTAAGTACAAGCTGCAGAACTGGCCCTCCTCCCCCCATGGAAGGCTGAGCTGCAAAACTTCACTTTGGGAGAAAGAAGCAGTCTCTGCCAGGAGCAAGTGAATAAAACTCAACCAAGCTCCAACTGGGATTTCATTAACAAATGTGGACTGCTGAATACAAGCTACATACAAGGTGAAGATAAAACCCTAACAAGCAGCAAAGTACCCTGAGGTTGCTCCCAGTGGAGAGGATGTGGGGTTGATGGAAAACAAATACAAAAGCTTTTGGAGAAAGCTGAGCTTAGAATACTGGAAAACAGCTGTGTCCCAAGAAAAGGCATATAGAGTACCACATACTATCTCTGGCAAACAAGTGAAACTGTGGAGCTGGGCTGGCTCTGAGAAGGGGCTTTCTCTCTTTCACCTATTTTTGTCTCTCATCTGAGTGGCTTAGTGGAGAAAGCCTCAGGCATTTTCAGTTCTCAACACCTTGACTCAGGCAGGGGTAGAGTTGACATAGACAGAGAGACAAAGAAGTAATTCATGAACAGAAGATAAATCCCTAGGGGGTGTATATTCCTGAAGAGGAGGGTATTAGGGCCCAACTCAAGTGACTGCCTTCTCTTCAGAACTCAGACCCCAGGGCCTGGGGGCAAACAATCAAATGAGAAATAACTTAAGCCTGGTTTCTGACACACTCAGTCTCTGGCCAAGAGAGGGTCTGCTGAAAACTAAAAGGACCACACTTCTTTACACCAGTAGGGTGTGATGGACTGACAGGCACCAGCTGCTGGGCAAATTAGGAGAAGTGTAGCATCTAGAGGCCTCACAGGAAAGTGTGCCAATCTTCTAGGACACGCCCTAGGGGAAACCTGATACTGAATAGAATCTCCTACTGAGATCTGAGCCTGTTCTGGTCTGGGGTAATATGATTGGGGTAATCAAGGAAACCAGAAGCCTAGACAATAGAAAACTGCAAATGACACTAGGAAAAATGAAGATATGGCCCATTCAAAGGAACAAACTTATACTTCTCAACTGAGATACAAGTATTGAAAAAACAAATTAAAGATCTTCAAATATCTATGTTAAATCAATTAAAAAAACAGTTCAACAAGTTGAGGCAAAAGAGATGAAGGATATAAATAAAACATTGGATGAACATAAGAACATGAAAGTTTGAAAAAACAACTAACAGAACCTATGGAAATGAAAGGCACAACATAAGAGATGAAAAACACAATGGAGACATACAACAACAGATTTCAAAAGGCAGAAGAAAACATTCAGGAACTGGAGAACAAGACATCTGAAATCCTACATACAAAAGAATAGATAGGGAAGATAATGGGAAAATATGAGCAACATCTAGAGGAACTGAATGACAGCATAAATCACATTAATGCACATTTCATGGGTGTCCCAGAAAGAAAAGAGCAGGGAAAGGGGGTAGAAGCAATAATGGAGGAAATAATCACTGAAAATTTTCCATCTCTTCTGGAAGACATAAGTGCAAGAAGTGCAGCATACCCCAAACAGAATATATCTGAATAGACCTACACCAAGACACTTAAAAATCAGATTATCCAACATCAAAGTCAAAGAGAGAATCCTGAAAGCAGCAAGAGAAAAGTGATCCACCACATACAAGGGAAGCTTGATAAGACCATGTGCAGATTTCTCAGTAGAAACCATGGAGGCAGGACAGCAGTGGTTTGATATATTTAAGAGACTGAAAGAGAAAAACCACCAACCAAGAATCTTATATCCACCAAAGGTGTCCTTCACATATGAAGGAGAGTTTAAAATATTTTCTGACAAACAGATAATGAGAGAGATTTTGAACAAGATACCTGCTCTACAGGAAATACTAAAAGGAGCACTACAGACAGATACAAAAAGACAAGAGTGAGAGGTTTGGATCACAACTTTGGGTGATTTTAGCACAATAATATAAGTACACTGAACAAAGATGATTGTGAGTATGGTTGAAAGAAGAAGGTTAGGGGCATGTGGAACACCAGAAGGAAAGAGGGAAGATAAAGAAGGGGACTGTATAACTTAGTGAAACCTAGAGTAGTTAGCAATTGTGATAAAATATACAAATATGTTTTTACATGAGGGAGAACAAATGAATGTCAACCTTGCAGGGTGTTAAAAATGGGGTGGTATTGGGGAAAAATACAATCAAATGTAAACTAAAGCTTCTAGTTAGCAGAAACACTGTATTATGCCACTTTTAATGTAACAAAGGCAATATACAAAAGCTAAATGCTTATAAGAGGGGGTTATAAGGGAGGGGTATGGGAATTTTCACACAGCTGATGTCTGATTTTTTTATTGTACTTTATTTTAATTTTATCTTTTCTTTTGTTATTTTTAGCTGTCATTTTTTTCTTTTTTTTTCCTTTTTCTTTTGTCTTCCTACTTTTTTTGACTCTTTCTCTTTCTTTGTGGAAGAAATGGAAATATCCTTATATAGATAGTGGTGGTGGTGAATGGATAACTATGTGATTATATAGGAAACATTGTTTACTTAAGATGGAATATATGGTGCATGAATAAAACCATCTTAAAAAAGCATTGATTAAACTTGAGGACATTATATTGAGTGAAATGTCAGACACAAAAAGACAAATATTGTATGATCTCACTGATATGAACTAATTATAATATGTAAGCTCATAGACATGAAATATAGGCTACCAAGGTATAGACTGATGCTAAGTAATGGGAAGTTGTTGCTTAATATGTACAGAATGTTTAACTAGTTTGGATTTAAGCATTTGGAAATGGACAGAGGGGACAGTAGAATGTTATTGTGAGAATAACTAAGTGCTGAATGGTGTGTGCATGTGGTAGAAAAGGGAAGTTTAGAGTCATGTATGTCACCAGAAGGAAAGTTGGAGATTAAAACACGGGAATGTAAAATGCAGTGAATCTTTTGGTGGACAATGTCCATGATTAGCTGTACAAATATTAGGAATATATTTCATGAACTAGAACAAATGTATGACACTATTACTAGAAGTTAATAATAGATGGGTATTGGGGGAAATGTACATATTGCAAACTATGCACTACCATTATTAATATTTTAACATTCTTTTGTCAACAGTAACAAATGTACTGTACAAATACTATGAGTCAATAATGAGGGGGGCATTGTTGAATGGGAGGATTTGAGTCTTCTTTTTTATTTTTATTTCTTTTCTGGAATAACGAAAATGTCCTAAAAGTGAAAAAAAAAATTAATTTTGGTGATGAATGCACAACTCTACAATGGTACCTGGAACAACTGATTGTACACTTTGTATGATTTTATGGTATGTGAATAATCTCAATAAAATTGCATTTGAAAAAGAGACACTATATACTGAAGTAAGGGCTAATTCAAAGAGAAGATGTAACAATTAAAAATATATGTGCACCAAAACAGCAAAGCCCCACAATAATGATGCAGATATTGAAAATTTTGAAGGGAGAAATTGATGATTCTATGTTAATAGTAGGAGACTTGAGTTTAGCCCATTTAATAATGGATACAACACATAGATTGAAGATTGGTAAAATAGAAACTGAATGATTCTATAAAATCACTATAGCTAACAGACATATATTTGTCCTACAAGAACAGAATGAGCATTCTTCTCTCATATTCATGGGTCATTCTCCGGGATAGACTATATGCTAGGTCACAAAACAAGACTTAATAAATTTAACAAGTTTGAATTCATACAATGAATCCTCTCTGACACTAAATGATTCTGGAAATCAGTAACTGTGAGATAATAGGAAAATTCTTTAATATCTGGAAATTAAAATATACACTCAAACTATCAATGGTTCAAACAATAAATCAAAAAGTTCATTAGGAAATATCATTATGCAAATGCACAAAAGGAAAGCACACCAAAATTTATAGGATGCTGAAAAAGCAGTGTTTAGACATAATTTTATAGCTTTGAAAGGTTGCAACAACAACAAAAAGGCTGAAGATCTTAAATATGAGACTTAAACTCAGAAATTGAGATATGAGAAATTGAAGAGTAAAATAACCTCAAAGTGTGCAGCTGGAACAAAAATTATATTGGAGATAAATTAAATAGAGATAAAATGCACAGTAGAGAGGATCAATAAGATGTAAAGTTGGTTCTTTGAAATGTTGAATAAAATCAACAAAATTTTAGCTAGACTGACAAAGAATAAAGACCCCAAAGAAATAAAAAAATAGTATAAGATAACATATGAAAAACTGCACCCTGATATATTATATAATCTAAATGAAATGGACAAACTACAAGGCAACACAAACTATCTCAAGAACTAGGAGATGTCAACAGATCAATAAAAACTAAAGCAATAAAATCAGTAATCAAAAATCTCCCAACAAAGAAAATCACAGGACTAGATGAATTCACCAGTGAATTTCATCAAGTGTTCCAAAATCACCAATCCTGCTCAAATTCCTCCAAATATTTGAATCAGAATGAACACTTTCTAATATATTTTATGAGGTGAAGATCACTCTAATACTAAGACAGTTAAAGATGCCACAATAAATTATGAACCAATATCCCTTATGAATAAAGATGCGAAGTATTCAAGAAAATACCAGGAAACAGAACCCAATAGTACATTAAAAAAATGTTCAAGTACAATTTATCCCTGTTTTGAAAAGGTAATTCAACATAAGTAAATCAATTAATGTAATACACCACATTAATTGAATGAAGTAAAAACAAAACAAAATACACACATACACATGATCATCTCAGTTGATGCAGAAAAGTCATTTGGTAAAACCCATGGAAAAACGTGGAATAACAAATATGTTCTCCAATTCTGTGACTTGTTTATTCATTTCAACAGTTTCTCTCAAAGAACACATGTTAATATGATGAAAAACAGTTTTCTCCTGTTTCATTTATTTGGCATTTTATCTATAAAATGAGATTAAACCATGGTCACACAGATGTCCTATGTTTACTTTAGAATTTTTTATAGTGTTAGGTGATATAAGTTCTAGTTTGAGAGAAATTTATATATGCTGCAATGATGAGTTAATGCCTTATATTTTGGCAAAAGACTATTCAATTTTTTCAGGAACAATTTTTTGATTTTAAGACTACTTTCCCTATGGATATCCCTTGGAATCTTCATCAAAAATCAATTGACCAAATCAGTAGCCTTGATTCTTGAAGATGATTGTATAACTATATAGCTTTCATAGTGTGACTGTATGACTGTGAATACCTTATGGCTCACACTACCTTTATCCAGTGTATAGACAGATAAGAAAAATGGGGCAAAAATTAAATACATAATGGGGAGAATGGGGGTATAGGATGTTTTGGGTGTTCTTTTTTATTTTAATTTTTATTCTTATTTTTATTTTTTTGGAGTAATGAAAATGCTAATAAATTGATTTTGGTGATAAATGCACAACTATATGATGGCAATGTGAACAACTGATTGTACACTTTGTATGATTGTATGGTATGTGAATATATCTCAATAAAATCAAATAAAAAATCAATTGACCACATATGTGTGAATCTATTTCTGAGCCCTTTAAAAGGTCCCATTGCAAACATAAACCAAAAGATAAGATGGCTGATTCAAGAAATGCCTTCACGGTTATAACGTTGAATGTAAATGGATTAATCTCCCCAATTAAAAGATATAGATTGGCAGAATGTATCAAAAAAAATGAACCATCAATATGTTGCATACAAGAGACTCATCTTAGACACAGGGACACAAAGAAACTGAAAGTGAAAGGATTGAAAAATATATTTCATGCAAGCTACAGCCAAAAGAAAGCAGGTGTAGCAATATTAATCTCAGATAAAATAGACTTCAAATGCAGGGATGTTTTGAGAGACAAAGAAGGCCACTACATACTAATAAAAGGGGCAATTCAGCAAGAAGAAATAATAGTTGTAAATGTCTATGCACCCAATCAAGGTGCCACAAAATACATGAGAGAAACACTGGCAAAACTAAAGGAAGCAATTGATGTTTCCACAATAATTGTGGGAGACTTCAACACATCACTCTCTCCTATAGATAGATCAACCAGACAGAAGACCAATAAGGAAATTGAAAACCTAAACAATCTGATAAATGAATTAGATTTAACAGACATATACAGGACATTATATCCCAAATCACCAGGATACACATACTTTTCTAGTGCTCATGGAACTTTCTCCAGAATAGATCATATGCTGGGACATAAAACAAGCCTCAATAAATTTAAAAAGATTGAAATTATTCAAAGCACATTCTCTGACC